>JAQGCX010000004.1:0-83404 GCA_034700205.1 Plectus parietinus
GTTGCGGCAAAATGCGGTCTCGATTTACACGTCGATTACGATAACAAAATGGCTGACGCTGAGTGCGGTTGAGCATCAACCTTTCGTAGCTGTATGCAATCCGTAACTGCATCGATTGAACGTCCAGACATCGTTTCTCCTCTTATTCGCAATACTCGCTTCCCCTGTAGGGCAATTTAGCGCGCAAATTGGCTTTTAAAGCGAATTGCGAGTGACGCAACATTTGCGAAAAAGTCTTCAACTGGACATAACAAGAGAAGGATGATTATTGGTGCTTGGTACCCTTCGAAATCGTGTTCAGCATTAGCGAATTAACTATATAATAGCTATCGCGATGTGTAAAAAGATAGGGCTTAGTAGCGCCGTCCAACTTTGATTTACTACTAAAAAAGAGTAAAAATTGACGTTTTTCAAGCTTCACGAGATATGTAGCTTTAGCGCTGAACTTTCGCGTCCCGTACCCTTCGGTTTCTGTGAGAAGAAGCTTAAAGGGATAAAATAAGATCATGTTTCCTAATATACGGACATACATTAGTTAGCGCCAGGGATTTAAACTATTTTAGGGCAAATATTGTATAACCGTACGTGACATTTCAGGTTAGAAATGTCATATATTTCGATTTCTATTTGTACCTAGTTGATAATTTGTCGGATTGCACTGTACATAATAAAATAAAACATTGTTACTCTTCCGTTTTATTCGTTTACATATGAATCAGCGCTGACACTAAAAAGGAAAGTTTGAAATTGCTTGAATATCAGGGTTCGGGTCCCAGTGCGTTGAGGCTCCGCTCGCTGCCGCATTTAGATTTGCTCAGCGTGTGACGACGCGACAAAAGTGCTGTTCACCAAAAGTCCCAACAAATAGTAATTAGACCATAAAATATAAAACAAAGTATACAGTTGAATTGGATTTGAGCTGGACATCGTTTTGCTATAAAAATTTTGAAGATATCTTGCTTTCTAAATTTTGACTGCACGTCCCTAGAACGTAGCGGTGTAGCTGTGGGCCGGGGGCGGAGGATCAACCCGGATCATCGCAGAACTTTACTGGATCGAAGAAACGACCACGACGACTGGAACAAACTGTTGATTGGCTGCAAATATGTTGAATGCGGCAGGACTGGAAGCGACCTACGTGGCTACTTATACGGAAGACTATATGGACGCGATGGAGAATCTCCCGAATGCAATTCAGCCGCATCTGTCTGAAGTTCGTCGGTTGGATGTCGAGTGTCTAGGTATTGCGTCAGTTAATTTCTTTCTTTTTACGTTTGCAGTTGATTCAGTTCAGCAGACGGGGCTAACCGAATCGGAAGTGTTGTACACGTTTTCATTTCAGAAATTTTGACCAGACTGGACGAGATAAAGTCGACTTTAATGTCTGGCAATGTGGTGGACGTGGACGAGCGAACACGACTGGTGGCGGAGATCAAGGAGCTGTTGTATCGCGGTCAACTGAATGGCGACCAAAAGATTGAACATATGAATACGTCGATGGAGACCGTGGACGCCAAATGCCAGCAACTCGACCATGACGCTGCGAATCTCGGTTCGTTCCTTTTGCGCATGCCTGTACTCATTGCGCTCTTCAGAACCGACTCAATCGAACGAAGCGCCTCGTTCCACTCCCGCCACTCGACGGCCTTCGATCGGCGGCACGGGCGCGTCCAAGGCGACCGTTGACCGACCGAATGTGCAGACGGAAACGGGACGCGACAGTCGAACGCCCACCGAATCGGTGCGCACAGCGAGCAGGCTCAAGCGACCGCGCAGTCAGAAACACTTGGCAGAGGCCGAAGTCGCCGAAGCGGTCGTGAAACGGGAAAAGGCCGAAGCGGTCGAGACTGTTTCGAACAGCGACCGAGCGGCCGTCAAGAAGCGAACGAGTGGTCGAACATGCAAACCGACCCGCAAACGGCAAGGAAAGGCCGTGCAATCGAACGTCGACCCCGACGAGCCGACCTACTGTCTGTGCGAACAGGTGGGTGGCTAAGTATATTGTTCTTTTTTACCAAACCACTAAATACCATCCATTGATAATCGATTCAATCCTGTAAAATGGAAAACAAAGTCAGAATTCGTTTTCAGGTTTCGTTTGGAGAAATGATTGGCTGCGACTATGTGAAGTGCTCCATTGAATGGTTTCATTTTGAGTGCGTCGAATTGAAGACGAAGCCAAAGGGAAAATGGTACTGTCCGCTGTGTCGTGGCGACAGAATGAACGTCCTGAAATCAACGCTGACCGTTTCCAAATGAACATTGACTAATTCCAAATGGCATTGTAATTTGTTCGCCAATTGTTCTGTGAACTCGACGGTTAGCGCCATTCTATCTGTGACATGAAATGGCGTCTATGTGTAAAGTCGCACAAGCATTCTTTCTTTTCTTTGTCATCTGTGAATAATGGGCTGCATTTGAAACCCGATACGCTCTGTTTGAAACAACGGATGATTGTTCCTCGGCAGTAACTAACAGGTTTTGTTTTCGACGAGACGACTTTATTTCTTATTCGGACCGTTTGATCAACATATCATGGCTGATACCGGCGGCGACCATCGTATTCAGACGGGAGCTGGTATGCGTTTTCTCTTTCTACTTATTCGCGTTCGCGATCATTTCGTTGACAACCCGATTGTCAAACCCCAATAGAACCCTTCTTGGAGTAAAACCTCTCAGCGATATAACAATAGATCTTTTTTGTGATATTTCCAAACATCCTAGTATATAAAAAATAATTCTGATAATTAGATTATCCGTCCTACTTGCTTTAGGAGACACATTTATTCCTGCTTCGCAAAGACCTGATGGAACATGGCGAAAGCCGCGACGCGTGAAAACCGGTTACATCCCTCAGGAGGAACAGCCCAAGTATGCTCGCACATTACATGCCACGGAATCTAGCAACTTGCAGATACGAGAGCAAAGGAAAACAGATCGCTCGGGAAAAACCGACGTATCCAGTTGGCCTAGCCCCCGACCAATTGGCCGCCCATGTCGCCGCTCTGAGTCGCAATGAGAACAACGCAAGCAAATCCATACCAGGATTGTCTGCAGAAGGTATTTCGTCAATTTAGTGCTAGTAATTATCATTTGTGTTCAGCGATGGATGCAGCTCGGACAAACGCCAACCAGACTGGGGGTGGCAAGAAGAAGAAGGGCAGAGGGCACAGCAACACTGCGTCCGCCTTCACTATGGATTCGCCCGCCGCCGCCTCCAAGAAGCCTGTCGCCGCTGTCGTCAGCGCCAATGCCGCCATCACACCTCAGGAACAAATCGGCAAAAAGATTCGCAATTTGCAGAAGAAACTGTCCGACGTGGACGCCTTGCAAGCGCGCATTGACTCGGGACAATTGAAGCAGCCGGAGAAGACGCAGCTCGACAAGATTCAACGCAGACCTGAGATACAAGAAGAAATAGATGCGTTGGAAGCCGAACTCCTATCTCTGACTGTATAACGCGCAATAATCCCGTGTTTCTGCTTTCAATCGGACGTTGGTTTCTGTTTTATACAATTAGACAGTTTGCATTTTAAATTACGTCCATGGCGCATTGTGAATACAATTGACGGTTCCTTCATCGAGCTTCTTGGCTGGCTGAAACATACAAACGTGTTAATCAACAAACAAAGTCGGTCGAAGCCGCGCACAGTCTGCGCCATCAAATGGCGACAATAAACAGTTTCCGGTTTTACGGAATGCCGACTCCATATTTCGAAAGAAATTAAATAATGGTATTTTCAATGACAGTCGATTGGAACAGTTCGCAGATGTAAACGTCACTGAGTAGAAGTCACTTGCCTTTGTAGGCGTTTTCAAGAGCGGTTGACACCGCTTGCATATCGGACTCGATCGCTTTCGCCCAATTTTCGACGTCGCCAATTTCCTACAAATTTATAAGAGCTGTTAATCTTACTCCGACATTGATGCAACAAACCTTAAGAGCCTGGTTGAAATTTTCGGTCAACTGTAGCCATTGGGTAGTTTGCTTTGCAAGATTGACGGCGTTGTTCTGCAGCTTCTTTGCCTCCACGTCCAAGCGCTTCTGATTGCTGTATGCGTGAGATACCCTAAATCGATTATTCTCAATCGAAACACTGTCTCATTCAAGATTGAAATGGAAAGTTTCATTTACCTACCTCGTATTTAAATGTCCAACAATCGCCTGCGTAAAATTGTTCGCTGCTGACAACGCCTCATTTTTGCGTTTTTCTAAAACGAAGACAAATCAAAAAACATTGTGAACATGCACCAACAAATTCTTAAAGTCAAACTAGCTTTCCTAATGCTACAATTGAGCTGGGGGGGGAGTGCTCTCGTTGTTCAAGTTTGAAATACCTTACCCTGGAGCTCTCTGCGGATGATTTGCTTAGCATGGTGCTCTTTTGACAATGCAGCTAACATTGCAGAAAACTTTCGAAGACGATGACGAAATGCTAAATAGGTCGAACAAACTGATCTCCCACGCCAGATCCAACAATTCGCTGCTCGACGTTTCACGATGTGACAGCTCGCCCATTTCGACGATTAAATTACGGTAATTTCAGGCATATCGTGCCGAAGCTTGAGACCAATAGATCGTAATGCAAAGTTGGCTGTAGTTCTGTATCGCTTATATCGATGGGAATTGAGCAATGGAACGAGTTAGAGCGTGAGTAATGTGATGAGAAGTGGTAAAAGTTCGCTGAGCTGGCGCTCGATGGTCTAAAAGGTGGGCCGTTTCTTGGGGTCCTCGTGCTAGCAGTCGTTCATCATCTGCCTGATGGTCGGCGGCGCCCAGACGGCGGGTGTCATTCAGAAGGCCAGGCGGCGTTCCTCAGCCGAGTGCGCACGTCGGCGAACACCTCCCACGGCAGCACGTCGAACGCCCACACGTCCGTCTTGCCCGAGAACTCGTGGCGTCTCGGGCGCCAACCACTTGATGGGCACGTGTCCGACAGCGCCGTCCTCGACCGCTCGACCTTGCACGCTCAGGCCGAAGTCGGAGATTTTGAGCTCGTTGCGATCGCTGAGCAGACTGTTGGGCGCCGCCACGTCGCGATGGATAGACTTGTGCTTCTCCAGGTAGCGCAGGCCGCAGGCCGCCTCCAAACAGTAGCGGATGCGTTGTCTCACGCCCACATTGTCGCTCTTGGTGCGCAGCGTGGTCAGCAGCGAGCTTCCCGCAGCGAACTCGAGCACGAGCATCAGCGGCTTTTTCTGCGCGGCCACGCCGATCAGTCGGACGACGTTGGATGTCGGTAGTTGCGCATGATGCCCGCCTTCTGCAGGAACAGACGGCGCTCGTCTTTGTCGACCTTGGCGTTTCCGCGGAACGTCTTGATCGCTACCGTCTGCGCGCCGCCGCCGTCGATGAGCACCGCCTTGAACACGTCGCCGAAGGTACCCTGGCCCAGCCGCTCTCCCAGGCGGATGCGATCGTGGCTGAGCTGCCAGGGTTGGTGCAGGATGGCGCGCTTGAGCACGACGGGTAGCTCCTTGCTCAGCGGCTCCTTCTTGCCCATGTGCCAGGCGACGAGCAGCGGGACCGAGTCGAACGACTTGTCGCCCAGATGGAACTTGCCGCCGATCGTCAGTCCGATTTGGAAGTTGCGCGCCGCGCCGTCCCACTTGCACGCGATGACCAGCGCGACGGTCGCGTGCTCGACCTCGGCCTGCCGCACGAGGAAGTCGCCTTGATTGCTCAGCATCGCGTCCAAGTCGTGGCGAGACAGCAGGCCGTGGTAGTACTCTTCGTTCAGTAGCGATCTGCTCTCGCTGGCCACACGCGACGTTTTCTTGTGCTCCGCCATCAATCTCCGTCCGACCGACTGTCCAATGAAAAGTGCCAAATGAAGCAGCATGCAATCGTTATATTGGCAAGCCAATTACTCAATGCGTATTTGCGGATAATTGCAGATGAAACGAGATCTTCATGATTTATAAAGTGTGCTGTTATAACTGTATGGGCTGAACCGTACACGTCACGTACACGAACCGTCTCTGGCACTGAGCATTGCAGTCGCTATGCAATTTTGTGCACTGTAATTTGTTGCAACGAAGATGGCATTAAGCCCCAGCGATCCCAAAGAAGTGTGTTTATGCTTTATACCATTCACTCTTAGTCGATAAATAACAGCAGATGCACCACATGATATAGCCGTGACAACAGTACACTGCATGCCATCAACAAAATATAAACTTGGCTGACAGTAGATCGCACTCTCGAACGAAGATGGGCAGATTGGCTTTACAAAAACAATCATAGCAACATTGACCGAGTCCGCCGCGCCTTACTGTTAAATCAACCGTAAAAAACCGATAGGACTAAGAAGAGATGCGAAGACACAGGTGGAAGACTAAGTCATTGATTTTCACTGAGCACGAAGAGTCGTCCAGAAATTAGCTGTCGCAAGAATGAAGAGCATTGAAACTGGACTGCTTTTGAGAAGTTTTCGAGGCTCTGCCACATATTGAACATTTTTCAACCACTAGAGCGAAGAATGCTGCTCTCTGTTGCGTTGTAATTTCTGGACAACCCACAGCAACAAATTAGTTCATCAGTCAGGATTCGAGCATCGACGGAGCGCAGGAAGTACTCCGTTCGAGGGCGAGCAGCTGTTCCTGTCCGAGTTGCAGTTTCTCTTCGATCTCCTTGGCGTCGATGAGCAATTTGGTCTTCATTTGCATAAAGTACTGGTATTCTTTGACGTGCTGCTCGGAGACCAAATGAGCCAAGTTTTCGAGCACCGTTTCGCCGCGTCTCTCCAGACTGGCCCGCAGCGTCTTGGCGTCGTCGTACTGGCTGGTCAGACGATTGCGTCGTTCCATCAGCAAATGCTTCTCTTTGCGCGGCGCGTCCGACGGCAGCAGTTGCAGAGCGTTTTCTACTCGCGACAACTGTGCCGACAGCTTGAGCAACAAGGCGGTGACCTTGGCGGTCTCCTGAAGAAGTTGCCGGATGAAATCGGTACGCTTAAACGATTAACATACCTGAACGTGGAGCGCCAACTTGGCTTGCTGAGCGCTGGGAGCGCCGGCCTCTGTGAAAGCGTCCATCACCGATCTCCCGATACGATCGTTCATCTCAAGCTCGTCCAGCACCGAAGCCCGCTCCTCGTCCAACACCGCCACCTTTCGCGTCAAAGAAGTGATTAAGTCTCTCTGAAAAAATTGCGTGTCACAATTGCGCAATGGTAATCTCGATTTATTCCATCGCGCACAGCGGATACCAACTTACTTTCTTCCGTTCTAGATCGTCCAAATCGTCGGGCGACAAGTCGTCGTCGTCGGCGAGAAATGACGCATGCAGATTGAGCAGAGAAGTGGACGTGCCCGGTCCGTATAGGTCGGCGAGAAACCGGGCGTTGGGCGGCGACATGGAACCGGACGGCTCCGAATCGACCGTCGACTTGGACGAATCGCTGCAAAGAGACGACTCCTGGTTGAACAGAGCGGAGGAAAGTAGACCGCCCATGGTGAGGGCGTTTCTAACGATGCATCTTGTTTTCCGATGAAGCGGGATACTTAGACAGAGGAGCCATGACGACCGACGCACCGCCTCGAGTGCCGTGCACTCGGTCCACCATCCAAGACACACAAACAGGGCTCTTACCTCACACTGCTGCTCCAGCGGTCTTTCTCGTGCTGTCGTTGATTGACGGACGGTCGCGGCGCGGGACTGGGCGACGAAGCGGCCATGCGTCCGAAGAAGTTGCTCAGCTGCTGCACGCTGGTCGAAATGCCTTCGCGTCCGTCCGTCGCCGGCGGGTCGTCCATCTTCGGTTCCAAGCGACGCGGAGGACTAAGCAGCAAGCGCTCGGGTTTGCGCGGCACGGGCGGCCGAGGCGATGGGTTGCCCCTGCCGTTGTTGTTGTGGGCGGCATCTCCGCTGGTTGCAACCTTGAGGTCATCCTTGCACGACCGCGGCGGCGCAGACGGCGGCGGCTGCGAAAATGGCATGGGATGAACTTGCACGGTCGGCTTCCCACCTGAAAATATCCACACGTCAGCACTTTCGTCTCACCCAACGGCGATCGTACCGATCTGCGACGTCATGGAAGAGGACGCGGGCGGCTGCGCGCGCACCGACTGTTGCTGATGGCGTTCGGACCCGTTCGAGTGCGACGAGAAATAGGCGCTGGTCGACGATGCGGTCAGGCGAGACGAATCGAACAGGGACGGCGAGCTGCCGTATCTGAAAGAAGAGCGAACAGTGAGTGATCGCCTCGGCGGTAAGTTGACACGACCGAAAATGGAACGCGCACAATGGCCGAACGTCTTGCAGAGGTCTGATCGGTGCGCACTGCAGTCAACCATCTTCTTTCAGTCCCCACAACAGTCGCCTCACTTTGCAACGCCAACTTCTTTCAATTTTCAACCGTCCCGAAAAAAAATCGGCGCAGAACCACATCAGACGGCCGTTATCGCGCGATAGGCGATACTCGGCGAGTCTGTTTGAATTTCAAACGACGTCGGCGTCCTTGGTCGCTTCCTTGACGCGCACAAAACGCCTCGTCATAAACGACAATCAGCGGCGCGCAGGGAAGGACGGCGCCGTAAAACCAAGTCTCAGGACACCGCAAAAACCAAAACAGTCGGCGGCGAGCGGCGACACCCCGGGCGACGGCGACCACATTGAGCCGATTCCCATATCGTTTGCAGTGTGGACTGGGCTCGGCCGGCTCGAACCGGCCCGAAAAATGCGCCGGTCGCGCACGATTTTAGGACAAACATTACTCGGCCGGACGGACGGCGCGCCAAAGACCTGCCAATCGGCCGGACGCGTCGGGCGTGACTAGCGCCGTGCCCGCTAATTTCCACCCAACCGAAACCAAACGGCAATGTGGTCAGTGTGGCCATGCGACAGAATGCACGCCGGCAGTTCAAGGCTGCGTTGGCCGCCGCACGCAGCTGCGACGCCCACCCACCCTCGTAGGCGATGCAATCGCAAGGCCCACACACAGCACTGCGCAACAGTCACTCGTGCTGACTCATGGGCCAAGATTGCAAACCGGTCGGCCAACTTAGGACATCAGCGCCAAGTTTTGAAAGTCGCCCAACTTCCTCAAATCGCTTTTCATTGTTCAGGACGCCAATTCAACACAAAATCGAATGTGCGATGGGACTCGCAAAAAAAAATCGAGGGATGGAGAAATAAAATTTTGAGATGGGCCAAGCTGTGGAAAAAAAGGAATCGCAAGCGAATGGCGGAGCAGTACGCAGAGCAGTACGAGTAGCAACAGAGGATAGAGAAGCAGTTTACCGGACGGAGGGAGCGCAGTCGAGCTTGTCGAGAGGCGGCGGCGGTTTGCGGGGCAATGGCGGCGGCGACTTCATATTGACAGGGCAGACGGCGTCCACACTGGCCGACTTGACGTGCTTGGCCGGCGTCGCGTAGATGGGCGAACAGCTGAAGCCCGGCAAAGGTTGAAGCGGCCGACCAGCGCGTGGCAAAACAGAAACACAAACGCCTGGACACAGTCGCGACCAATTTCGAGCACTTTTCGCGTAAAAAGAAACAACGACCATCACCGCCCTATCGTGCCGAGTGCCGACTGCGCAACGATGAGTCCAATCGTGTTCAAGAGGCAAATCGGGAGCTCGGGGCGCGTCCGACCGATGGCCAATCATTCCTGCGACTTGCGCAAATAGCGGCGCGTGCGCAGACGCAGTGATGGCGATCACTGGCGGCCGAGCGGGCGCAAGGGCCACAAAGAAGGCCGCGCACCTGCACACATTGCGTATAATCACACTCCATCTCCCCGACCACACGCCCAGCGAATCTTGCGAAATTTAAACCCCAGTCATAATCCCGGCGCAACACCCGCATTAGACAGGCGCTCACGTTCGCGTCCGTTCGACGAGGTGCGAGGAAGTAGGCGCCAGTTGCAACAGTAGGTCGTCGTCGCCCTTCCAACCGCCCGTCCGAGAAGTCTGCTGCTCCTCGCTCGTCTGCAACGCAAATCTTCAATTCCATCAAAGGACACAACGACCGCGCACATCGCCGAAAACGCGGTCGGGCGCCGCCCAGTCAGCGTCAAAGACACCAACAATACCTGTCAGACATAACACGGCCTGCAACGACGACGACAAAGAAACACCGACCGAACTCAGCGGTGACCGTGGCACCAGCAAGACACAATCGCGAGGCGGTATTGCGCAGCAGGGGGCGGACGGGACAGCCTTCGGGCAGGATTTTTCATCGTCCGCGCGCTCGGCACCCGATTGGGACGGTCGATCAGCGCACAACGATCACGCCGACCTCTCAAAACCGACTTGTTTGTCGGAACACTACGCCTGTTTGGTTTGGGGGGTGAAAAGCCGACAAACGTCTACAACACGCGCAAGGGTCCGACTGGCGGATATGTTCCGTCGTCCAACGCCTATCCGCCGCGTTCGCACATACGGCCACACACGCGGGCACGCGAGGCGGCCAACAACACGGCGCCGCGCGCACTTGATGACGGCCAAGCGCACGTCTTGATGGACGATCGCGAATTTGTGGCAATTTTCGCCGGCCATCGCCGGACCGACGATTCTGGGTTGACGCCGACCAGTCGTCGCCGTTGTCAACCCCACAGTGCAATAGTAGCCATCTTGGAGAAATGGCCGAAACATAAACACCCTCCCTTCCTGCCCGGTGGGCAGTATAGGGCGGCGTCGACTTATCGAACGACAATGACACGACCGCGGAGACCGTTGAGCGTTCAGTGGACACAGCAAGCCGCCCGTCGCGGCGTGCGCGTCAGTCCGTAGCGCCGCCGGAACCGGCCAGGAGGAGGAATGCGCCGCCTCACTTTGGACAATCCCCTTGCGAGTCGACGGTCAACGGCGCATTGTCGCCTCGGCCAAACACGTCAGGAATGCACCGACTCTTTCGAAAACTGCACACTCAGTGACTCACACATCCCGCCATAACAACGCAACAAGAGGTCAGTGGGAGTCGCTCACCAAGAAGTCGTTCTGAATCAGCCGCGGAGTCGTCGCTAGCTCTTCGGCCGCCACCGCCGCCGGCAGTTCGGGCAAGCTTCTTTGCAGCACGAGCAGCTGGCTGAAATCACTCTTTCGGCTCGTTCATCTTCACAATTTACAGCGAATGTACCGTTGCTCTTCCTCGCGAGCCTTGAGTCGCTTGCTGTTGATTTTCTTGAGCGCGCCACGACTGGCCGCGGCCGACGAGGGCGCACGGTGCAGCGGACTGTCCCGGCCAGAGCCTGACACTTGGTGGATTTGGTACGCGCGCTCTTTTGTCGCGTCGGGAGTCGACGCGGTCCAACAGTGTTGATCTGATGAGACCCGCATGAAGTCGTCGTCGCTGTGGGAACGGTGAACGCGTTGTCTCGCTTCTTCCTGCAGGCGTTGGCAAATTCAGCGCCGAACAGACTATTCTCGTAGTCTGACGATAAGCATAAAAGGAACGTATGGGGTCGGCGAGCGACTAGCCGAATGCAATTCGATCGCGTCAGCAGCTCATAGTCATGCGGCGCCACCCCCGGCATACATACGTGAACAAGCGAGTTCGGTTGCCGTACGTATCAATGGTCGTCATGGCGACAACGGTGGTAATCGGAATGACTCACCTCGAGCAAAGTCGGCGGCGACATGTACACGGCGCCTTCCCCGCGCAAAGTGCCGATGCCGCTGCTGCCCGACGACGTGGACGTGCCACCGGCGCTCAGCGAGGATGGCGACTTGATCAGGGCGCGACGAGTGTGCCCACTGTCCGCGTTCGGCGAGGTCGCCTGGTGCACGTGCATGTAAAACTTCTTGCTCGCCTCGCGATTGCGAGCCGCTGCCGACCGCATCGTCTCATTGTCGTAGTCGGTGTAGAGCATCGCTTGCTTCAGCTTCGGCATCGGTCCCTGCAACAACAGTTATGCTTAGTGGACGGAAGACCGTCAATGGAATGGCGGCGGTGGGGGCGCTGTGCTTGTTCAGCGGTGATGGCACGTCCTGGCTGCGCCTCACTCGCCCATACAGACAACGTTCATCGACATAATTCTGCAGTCGTCCCTAGCGGCGTTTCGTCGCTTTGTACAAACAAATTAGCTCTCGCGTCACATCATCAAAGAATGGCACGGCAGCACTGATCGGCTGGATGGACGGCGGCACCGTGACAGAAAGGCGATCCCTTGCTGATCTCTTAAATCACGAAAGTACCTCGGCAACGGATGACACGCAATGGTCGTCGCCCATCGAATCGTCAACATCAGCCGACACCGTTGACGTTCTTTGACCTTGGGCGCCGCTACCATCTAGCACAGCCAGATGCCGTTCTGCGCTTCCAAACCACCGTCCAGTCGCTTCTTCTTCGAAATCGCAGTCTTCGTTACGCTTTTTCGGGTATCTAAACAAGGCCGGATTTTTATATATTCATTGGAGCGGCTTTGATGACAAACCCAGGTTTTGTCTGTGCAACCAGTTCTCGTTGGTTCCAAAGCCACGATTCACTGCGTTGGTCTGAAGAAGGCTGCTGGCCATAGACAGCGTTGAATAGACCGCTGCGACGCTTCTCGTGAGTGTCGCTGCTCGCCTTGCAAATCGAATGACGTAGCTGCACGCCGTCGGATAACGCAGACTGCTCGTTGCCGCCATCCGACAGCAGGTCGTTATCACTGGTGGACGGAACGTTGTCGTATTGCGATTGTTCCATGACATTCCAGTCGTTAAGTTCGTGTCCGTCGTCTGTGCGTCCCTTGCTCGGTCGTCCGACGGGTTTCCATTGCGGCTGTTTCGCTGGACGAAACGCCAGACCGACCGACGACCGCAGTTGACTGGGTGGACAGAATTCTCGGTTGATGGCGGCGGTCATGCCGAGATCGTCGACAGTGTTCCGAGGAGACTGCGGTTTTCGACCGACGGTCGAATCTCTTCTGCGAGTGTCGACAACAACGGACGAACGCGATCGCTGCAGTCCGTCGCCGGCGTAGAGCGGCGGTTTTGTGCACTTCAGTCTGCAACGAACACATCTCACACACCTGCTCACAGATAGTCGAGGGCGGCGACGTGTGTGTTTGCCAAGAACCAGCTTGACGCCGCTGCCAACAACTTGCACAATCCAACACGGAATGCAGGCGATCACAAAATATTGAACAAAGCAAGAAAACAAATAAAATTTAATCTAGCAGCAAACTAACAAGAGAACATTGACGCAGGCCGTGCTCTTATCGAGTCAAGCGACACAACGAAACGACCTTCGCTTGCATCGGCATGAGCGATCAATCAAGAGCGGCAGCTCCGACTGCGCAGTCGCAAACGACTCGGAGTCGGAAGGCCGAACCGTCAGTAAGACGGATTGGAATGCGCAAAACGGTCCTTCATTCCGGCCCCAGTCGGTGTTGGACAGCTCGGTGAGCGCTTAAGTCAACGCCGCGCAAGAACGGCGACAGAGCCGCCGTTCGGCCGCAACAGTGCGCGTTGAATCCGCAGCCATGAATGGCGGAGACGACAGTTATTCCCGTGGGCGAGCGAAGTTCTACTTGGCATGCATACCTCAGTCGTCGGTGGGAGTCTGCACTGATCGGTGGGAGATACAAGCAAAGGGCGTGCCAATGGGAGGCACAAACAGTCCCGGCCGACTCCGCCGCCACAAGGACAACACTCCAAACGGTCACCCCATGTTTGGTACCGCTGCGGCCCGGTGCCGTCCACCGCTGTCACTGTTCCATCTGTAGCTCCACGTCCGTCGGTCGTTCGTTCGCTGCGCACACAAGAA
Organism: Plectus parietinus; assembly: GCA_034700205.1. Taxonomy (NCBI): domain Eukaryota; kingdom Metazoa; phylum Nematoda; class Chromadorea; order Plectida; family Plectidae; genus Plectus; species Plectus parietinus. Next base: position 13,697 of record JAQGCX010000004.1, read on the forward strand.
AACAGTGGCGTAATAAACACGATGGACCAAATGGCAGAACTCCCGTGTAACAAAATACGACCGCCCGACTTAGCCGAATCCGCATAGTTTAGTGGCAACAAAATCTGGCGAATAGCGCGCCGCAAGTGTTGTCCTGTCTCGACTCTCGAGCACCGCCGCTTGACAGCGAGCCAAAAACCGCAGTTGTTCCCAGGTAATCGCTCGGCGGCAATGAGGTGCGATGAAAAACCAAATGCCTGGCTCAGAACAGATGACTGCCTACTACGGGCATGACCCGCGATGAACGAGACGCAATGAATGAGCGCCGACGGACCAGTCCGCGACGCCGCGTCTCAAGACGATACGATCTACGTGAATCACAGACAGGTGGCAGAATGCGCCGAAAAACCGCTCCGGCGTTCTCCCACATCCGCGCCACATGCCGACCGCCGCAGATGGGATTAGTGACCACGGCCCGGCACCGCGCCTACCGCCGGCCACGTTCTCTAGCAGAGACATGTGCCAGCGATGCAAGCGTCAATACTATAGTCCATTTTGTTTCACATCAATCACAAGATCTGCGATATACGTTAATCTTTCCTATATTCAAAATGCTCATTTCATTCGAGCTCATTCGACAAGATAACTAAATTACGCTCACTCTTCGCCTTCAACGAAAGCTTTCGCACGGTCCATTGCACAACAAGTAGTCAGTTGACGATAAAGTTTAATGCGTCCACTGTGCTCCGATCGAACAAAACAACAACCGGGTGCAGCGAACGGCGATGTAAGACGAATAGAGAAGAAGCGATAAGTGCGCTGAGGTGAACGGCCGCCGCGTACAATGCTGATATCAGCCGTCGCAAACAACTGGGCCGATGCAAAACATTCAGATATGAGAGCGCAAGCAGAGCGCAACCCGCCGCAGAGGCGGTACAAGGCGAGGAAAAAAAGCAAGGTCGGTATCGCAAATGCACAGGACGCACATTCCCGGACCTTAACGAAGCGCGTCCATGCTAGTCGAACGGCGTACCTCACTGAAAGGTTGACGCGATGAACATCGCATTGCGCCATCATCGGACCGTGGTAGACCCAGGCCATGCTCACACCGCCGCTCACGGCCACCCACCTTGAACCGACTGTGCAGACGGCGTTGTGGTTTGGGTATCGTCACCCTGGACAAACAGACGAGCGTGATGAGATTCGGCGATGCAGAGCAGCGGCGTGCGACTAATGTCCATTAGTCTCCACTGTCCACTCGACGACGAATGGCCGCCGTGAGCGACGATACCGCCCAAGTCCGACTAGCCGTCCAAATCCGCACGACAAACAGCCAACCAGCAAAGCCGTCACTTGGCTGTCACCGAACCATCGTCAACCGGCCGTAGACGGCTCAGTCCGCAGCAGAAAACTACGCTCGAGCGTTTGAACAGGACCTACCCAACAAACAACTCAATCAGTCGGCCGACGATCGTAAACGAGCGTCGCATCGGCGGCGACCACAAAGCGGTCAAGCCGGACAGAGGGCAGAGGGAACAATGCCGCAATAAATTCTTACCGGCCGTCGACGGGCGGGCGCCCGCTGAGCAGAACAACATAGACCATGAGAGCCACCGCAAGAGAGACGTCCCCAGGAATGCGTTATCGTCCGATGGACGGTCGAGAGGCGGCGCACAAAAAGGAGGGGAGATACTTGGTAATCCGTGAGGGACACTGAAGACACGCCGTCTTCCCACCGCCCGCTGCTCAGGTGGACATGTCGCCGGCGGCGGATCGGGTGACCGCAAGCGTCGCGTGAAAATATGCCGACTATCTCGACGGTCAGCGAAGCCGGCCCTGTTTACTCACCTTATGTGTTGACAAGAGCTCCGTCGTTGCGACAATCGGATCCGACTCCTCCCCTCCCATTGCCACTCACTCACCACTACGCAAATCGAAAGCAAACGTGACCCTCGGAAACGCACCTCATCTGCACCGCGCACACGACCACAAATCGTGCGGATGCTGCGCCATTCTTAGTGCTCTTGGGCGCCGCCATGAGACCAAAGCGACTTTCTCAACAGCGTCCTTCCTTCCACGAGAGCGGCGGAAGCAACAGTCCATCACCGACTGTTGCTACCTACTGCCGAGTGCTCGGTGTATTCCACTCGACCGGCGCGACTTACAACCGGTTCCAGCGCCGCCAAGCTCAGCTTGCGGAAGTATTGCCCTAATTGCTGCTGTGGAAATGAAGAAGCCGAAAATATTGAAGCCAAATGACGAAGAAGAAAGGCAATCTGCTTAATCACAGCGCTCACGGTGAGCAACAGAAGCCATTGACAATCGGCGAACGGCGAAGGTATTATCATCCATTCAATGGTAAGCAATCATGGGGCGAATCGCTGAATGATCAAGGCTGCGAACATTTCAGGAGCGACGACAGCTATGCTGGCGTCCTTGCAAGACGCAGCTGGTGTCCATGGACGTTTTCGGCAAACCGTTGATGCGAATCATTCGCCCGGCTGCAGGACGGAAGTGCCAGGGTTGGACTCACAAAAGATGGCCATTTTCGACTTTTCCCCAGTTAGAGAGCAAGGTCATTTCGTCAAGTGCCACTCATACACTTTCGCTCTAAAAGTCATTCCACGCCGACCTTATTCGTACCGTAGAGAAGAATTCAATTGGCAGAATGAATGAAAGAAATGAAATTGAACTAAGATGAAAATCTGATAGACTACAAACGAAAATTTCAAGAGTCTTACGCGAATCAGTAGTAAATACGGTTGATGCCTGCGGGGGAGAACAATTGAACAATGGATTTTCAATTAAAAACGCAACGGAAACAGCTGTTGGCTATACGGCGCACACGCAACAAAATACCAAGCACCGACCTTATGGCGCGGAGTCTGTCGCGCTCTAGTTTGGGCGTCGAAGCAAAGTCGAACACCTCCGCACGACCAGGTAGGTCGTCCACGCACTCACGAGAGCCGTATCGGTGTCTGAAATCTTGCACATTCTGATACGCGTCCCAAAATGGACTCGTGCGCGTTCCGTGTTGACAAACGGACGGACGGCGCCAATCACACGCGACGCCCAGCACGCAACGAACGCGGAGGAAATGACCAGTCCGGTCGGCTCGACCACACAAACACGGCGTGCAGGCGAGACGGCGCCGTGTGTGCGGGCCCCATGTCCAATAGAAGCCATTAGCAGACAAATACGGCCGTGCATCGGCGCTGCTCCCGCACCTGTGTCGATCGCCCGCGCTCCTCCTAGTCCCGACTAGTTCCAAAGCCCAAGGAAAACGGGCTGCGGACACGAGAACGCAACACGCAACGATAACAATAAACAAGTCTCGTCTCGAAATGATGGTTTCGGGTCGCGGGAAGATTCCGTTGCGCCAATTGTACATGAGACATTCGTCTGCGGACGCGCCGGACACACGCAGCGCGCTGGACGATGGTGGGCATCGGCCGATCTACGCGACCAGACAGCGGCCCTAATCCGCGCACCGCCAATCGCGCACCTCTGCGACCTCGGCGCCGCTCTCTTGACTCGCAGCACAGCAGGCAAACACCTGCGCCAAGGTCAGTCCTGATCGCATCTGTCGTCCCGTTTTCGCCACAAGAACCACTGAACACGCGAGATCGGCTGAACGTCCCGCTGGCGCTGGGACGTACAGCACCTCGTCGATGGCCTTTTTCGGAGAAAGAGAAAGCTGGCGAAACCAAGAGTCGCACGTGAAGTCGACCCACCGACACATTTGACCAGGAGGCGTGACAATGACGAAGGAATCAATCGGCCTCCGCCCCCAACAATTCACACACGGGCGGAAAAGTAGCGCGGACACGGCGCGGCGAGTGAATTGCAGAGAAATGGCGTGAACTGACACCGTCATTGGCGCCATCCGCCTCAAGTGTCCCAAACGCTGCGCAACTGGAGAGGCGAACTCCACACCCACCGCCACTCAGGCTCACTCCCAAGTCGGCGTTCGCCTTCGTTGTTGTTGTCGTCGTCAGCGTTTGATGTACTCCGATGGCCGTCTGTCCTTGACGGCCGTTCAGTTGGCGAGCAGACGAACGTGTGAAAGTGATTCGCATCGGAATGTAAAAATTGATATGGCGTAGCTTTTAATGGCACTATACGAAACGACTCGTCTCGTTCACAATTGCAAACACAAACGCGTCACTTGTTACATCACTACACATTGTAGAACGGCGATGCGGCCGAAGTCTGAAGTTCAACCTGGCTGATCTTGTAGCGCACGCGTTTGAGCCACGGATTTAGCTCTTTCTCATCGATTTTAATGTCGTTCTCGCACGAGTCGAGCTTCATTCGGAGGTGACTCGGAATGTTGGAGTGATACGCCGTGAGTATCGGCTGCCACATGGGGTACAGCTGTAATCGCCGAAATGCAGGCTCATGAAAGCAGTGTATCGCGATACCTGACAAAGAATTGCCGACTGGCACTCCTGCAGCGCTTGAATCGTGTTCAAAAAATGCAAATTGACCATGTCCGCCAGCTGCAATGGACAGCGGATTGGTGAGTAATCGGAGCGCAGGCGGTCATTTATAGTACAGGAGTACGATATCGAATCACGTGAATCTGATGCTCATTCGTGTCATTCGAGCAGAACTGAAACGCATGTGCACTAAGGCCGCTAGCTGGCCGGGGTGAGAGAAGGCGGGCAGTGGGCAGCAATGGCACGGACAAAGGTTGACACGGATCAAGAGAAGAAGAGACCGGTTGACGGCCGAGCTGACTCGATCGAGTACCGGCGGCCGACTGCGACAGCTGAAAGCGGTGCAGATACGAGTGCGCGGTGCCAGTGCGTGGCCAGAGGGCCTCAGTCGAGCTCTGCTCAGAACTCATCGACGATAAAGATAATGCATGTGCTAAACAATATCTCTGAACGTTACCTCGTTCCGTTCATCCTGCAATCGTAGACAGGGTAAAGCATGGTGCGATTTAGTGTCACTGGGCTGGGATAAGTGGGTAAATCAATCGTAAAACTACTCGAATCGTCGAGTGCCAATAGCTCAATGCGACAAGTGACATAAACGGAATGAAATCGTCCGATTCTACCCGTGGGAAGCAAGCATTGCATGGTCGTTCAATCGCATCCGACGGCAATCATACCACTTTCGAGTGAGACAACAGCTGCAGAATGGCAGGAGTGACGCGCGCCCAAAAGTCCATCACGTTGGCCATCGCCTGGAATCCCAGCTCGGACTCGGGATGCGTCGCAGCCGCCTGTTCGCAGTACACCGTCCACAGTTGGCACAAGTGAAACGCGTGGAAAAGAGCCGACATGTGCACCACCGATTCCTACAACACCACAATCGGACTGAAAAATTAGGAGGCAAAGGCGGCACCTTGGACTGCTCGGCGAATCCCGCCAATACGAACTGAATCTGGTCGGCGATGTGCTGCGACGATTCAATCGGAATGGGCAGACAGGCGACCGATGTGGATTGTAATGCGCCCAGCAAAATCCAACTGAGCACGCGCACGTGTGTCACACTGTCCACGAACTCGGTCGGGCTGCACAACAAGCACTTCAGTTTTTTCACGACAGACCAACCCTCCTACCCCTGTTGAGTGACCGACGGCGGTGTGAGTAGCCAAGGAAGGTAACGCAACACCGTGCGCGGATCTCGCACACTGGCACGCGAAATTTCCACCGAAATAAACTGCGCGAATCCGGCTTTCAGGTCTCCGCCCAGCGTGTCTTCTCGGAATCCACTTCCACGACTGCCCAGATTCTGCAACGCCACGCTGCACTCGATCGAGCCGCACGCGTCCTTACTTTCACTTTGTTTAGCACATGCAAATCGGCGATGAAGTCGACCAAGTCGAGCATGAATGGTCTCGCACAATCGGCCGCTCCCGTGTTGTACTGAAAGAATGACAAAAGTTTGAACGATATTTTAGTGGCCGCATACCAGATCTTCAATATCTGGTGCTACGGTTTCGCCAGCGTCTTGCAAAATGAGATGGAGCAACACCAGGTAGTTCTCTTCGGGCAGCGTGGACTTGAACTTGATGGCCTGCACCAGTTCGCTGACGCAAGCACGCGCCACACACTGTTTGTCGCGCTCCTGAACGGGGCTGTTGAAAAACTGATCGAACATTTGAGATGTGAAATGTTGACGTACGCGCATAAATGCTCGAGTGCAAGCGGTGCAAATGCTGAGCACGTCAAGGAGACGAACTGGAGTTGTTTGCAACGACAGCACAAACCACTTGGAAAAGCAATCCACCAAACTGACGCTCCCCTGAAGGCAATTCGGTGTTAAGTGACAAAGAAAATAAACACCGAATGACAAACTTTGAAAGAAGAAAAATTTTGCACTTTGAGCACAGCGTTCATGATGGCGATGACGCTGTTGAGTTCGCTGGAAATGCTGGCCTGGTTTCCGTGACGCTGAAATTGCAACGAAGTTGTTTGTATAATTGAGCATTAAGCGATACCCACCTCGACGACGTAACGTCGGAAGAACGCGTCTAACAATCCCACTACAGTACTCCACACTGTCAGATAGAGATCATTCGGAATGTAAACGATATAGGCGGCCAAATTGAACAAGATTCTGCTCAACCGAAAACTCCAGTTGGTATTCATATCCTGAACGAGCAAGTTGGAAAGATGTTCTGAGCATACTGCGTTATCACCTCAAGAAGTACTTGCACTACACAAACAGAGTTCAGTTCCTGGAAGTCGAAGAGGGCCGTTGCTACGGTTCTCCAAAAAATAGTCGGGTCTTTGATGTGATGTTGGAAAAGCTGAAGACAGATGCCGTTGTTCGACAATTGGTGAATGACAACGCGCAGAAGCTGCTTTGCCACGCTGCGTCCATTGCCCGGAACGAAGACGTTGGTCTCGCTCTGCCACGGGTACAGAACGTGGTCGGCCACGCTGAAATCTCTGCTCACACGCACTGCGGCCAAGTCCGCGACTCACCTGGCGGCAGTCTGCAGAAGACGCGGCAGGAAGGGAGCCGCCATGGACGGCTCGCGATGCACGAAAGTGGACAGACAGATGAGGGAGAGACAGATGGTGTCTTCATCAAAGTTCTCGAGCGGCTGATTGCACTGAGTGCAGCGCAGAACGAGCGCCGCTTCCTGGTGACGTTGCGACGAGCCGGGTGCACGGACGAACGACGTGGACTGCTGTCCCATCTCCGACAGTCGCTGTCTGCGCTTCTGAGAAGGACTGACTGGCGGACACGCCTGGAGTGTTGCCTTGCGGTCCTTACCAGCCACTCGCAGTTTTCCATCGAAAACATTACTTTTGTCAATAGTCACGGAAATAAATGATACCTTCCGTCATTTCTTCCCCTTCTTCGCAAATCGATTCGAGAACCATTGGCTGCGGAGATTCGATAACCTGTGCGTCCATTGAAACGGTCAGTTCAGGTGCTATGTTGGCCTGAAATTGACGCTCAAAATGATTCCCAGAAATTTGTGATGTGATCGGACCTGAGTCATATGTATTACTTGCGGTTCGATAACTGTCGGTTTCATTTCGAGTGCACTTGCGAATGTCAATTGCCTCTCGACACTGGGTTCCTGGAAATGATAAGTGAAGGGCTGGAGTGACGGCATGAATGCAAAGAGTACCTTGACGACAGCGACTTGGTGTGCTCGTTGGAGCTGTTCATGTACGCGGACTTTAGGCGCTACGCTGACGCCGAGTGTCTCGGGTCGAAGCAGCTGACCATCGGCGCCATTCGTCACCACCACAGTCGGCACCACGTGCGCCGCCGAATCTTTCGCGAACGATCGGTCAAATTCATCGATTTGTTGGCGAAGACGGTTCTCCATGGGATGATGTGGTTCGGGTAAATCAACTCTGAAAGAAAGTTGCAAACCCAAAATACTTTCGTATACCCGCTACCGTACCTGGGAGATCGACGACCAGAAGGACCGGGCGAGTGCGGCCGATTTCTTCGGTCGCCTTTCAGTGCGAACAACGGAGATAACGATTCGTCGCCTGAGAATAAACTTTCGTTCAACAAATATCAAACATGGGTCGCCGACCTTCTTCGATTGGAGAGGCGCCGCGACTGCTTCTGTGCCGTCGCCTTCGACGGCGAATGTGCAAACGGTTCTTCTTCTCCCCTCGACCGCCACCGCCAGAGTCTTCGCCGGACCAGTCGGCTTCGCTGTCCGACGAAGAGTCTGCGAAAAAGATCGGTCATTTCGGAAAAAGGGAAACAAGGTGCGCAGTGCCCGAAAAGTAGTTGTGAATCAAACCACACATTCCGGTCACCAGACGAAACAATCATATTCCCGATTCCGTTGCGAACGGTACTCGGTATCGACATACGAAGCACGTGAATAACAAGTGCGCAAAAACCAACGAAAAACGTTTGAAAAATGTTGCATTTCGTGGGTGCCACTGGCGAAATGCGAGAAGCGAAGAAGCAGCACACCAATCGCGACAAATGGGTGGTGGTGAGGAGACAGAGAGTGGGTGAAGAAGGAGGAGGAGACGGCCTACTGACATCCTGATCCTGTTCCGGAGAGGCGTTCCATGAGGAGCAAGTGCGATCCCTTGGGCCAGACCTTCATGACGCGGACGAGCAGCACGACATGCGCGAACACTTTGCGGAGTTTCGTTCGCGCCCGTTCCAGTCCTTCGGTGGGCGTTCGCGGCCACCACGTCTCGTCCGGTGTGGTGTCGCTCTCATCGTCTTACAATATTTACGCCTTCCATTCAAGTGTCTCTTAACAACTCATCGCACCTCCCATTTTCACCAGCCATCCTTCGCTCTATCCCCCAGTCAATCGTACAAGAAATAAACACGTTGTACCAACATATTATCGCCTCAAAGTTACGAACCGAATTTAATTACATTACCCAGGTTACGTGGAATTTATTATTTATCAACGAATGGAAAGAGTGAACATACCGGATTGGAAGATGGGCGAATGGGAAGTAATCTCGAGCGCAGTGCACTGATGCACCTGCGCCTCGAGCGTCGACAGCACCAAGCGGATCAAGTTCAGCACTGTTTCATTGATTGGTGGAGCTTCGAAACGATACTGTAAACGTATTGTTAACTAGATGACCAATTGGGCTGAAGTAGATACTGTACTTTGTAGAGAATGAGCAATACGGACCACAACCAGCTGTGGCGCGCGTGCGCATCCATTGTCCAGAGCGAGTAAGTGGGCGCCTGGTTATCGCTCGCCAGACGTTGCGGCGAGGGCAGGTAGACGAGCAGCTGAGAAGCGATGGGCAAGATCTGATTGCCGAGCATCAGGTTCGCATCGAGCACTTGAGGAAGTCCCGCCAAAAAAGCATTGCAAATCGCCGATTGGCTGAAACCTTGTCGTTCATTACATCATAGACCACGATCATCCAATCGAACCGCAAACGTTGCGGGGGAATAGAGAAGCATTTCTCAGTGTTACTGTAGCCCAACAGTGTATTAAGGTGTCGCAGAACGAGACTTTGCTTCTTGGCCGCCGCTTTCTCGTCGGGACTGACCAGCGTGGTCTTCTTCGAAGAGAGGAACATCATAAAGAGCACGACGGTCATGTACACAGTGTGGCGCTCGGGGTTCTCTGCGTCCATCACTCGGTTGAGCATCAGACACAAATTGCTCTCTTCGTCCGTGAACTCTCGCAATCTGCCTGTCGCATATCCCCCTCCGTCTGCAATGTCGATTCCTCAATGAAATTCGCACCAGGTAAGCGAACCTGATGAAGAATGGATGTGTGAACCACGCTGGCTAGCCGATCTTGACATGGTCTCCAAATAATCTTCCACTAAAAATGATCAAATGTCAGATTCGGCATTCGCTTGATTTGAATGCAAAAATGCAAAAAATGCAAACTTGAAAATGATTAATGAATGTGAACGTGGGTAAAACGAAGTGCCAAAAAGTGGGTAAAACGCTAAACAGCTGGTCCACAGCACGACTCTTCTGAACGCACAACCAAAGGAGAAAAATGTGTGAGCGCATTCGTCGAGCATCGAACAAAGACATGAGCATGTTGAGAACCGGTGTGCAGTGGTGGCAGAGTGCTGAATCCCGGCGTGTTGGCTCCCGGTGCGCAACCTACTCGTCGAATCGTTGGCGTCGCCGCTTTCCGTCGGCGGAGCCCCGCGAGCGCCCAGCATCGAGCTCATTGTGGAAGCCAGGCTCGTCGCCGACAGACTGCCAATTTTCCTCCGGAAGCCCTGCCACGCCTTCAGCACCTTCACCATTACCACCACCTTGCGCATCTTCATCCGACAAGACACGGCCGCGTCCGACAACGTCGAGCAGCGATGCCAACCGCGCTTCGTGCACGAACACGACCGCCGTGGCTCTTCTTTATTGCCCGAGATCTGACCCGTAGCTGTATCGAGAGTTGCGGTTGTTCTCGTCGCGTTCGGATGACTACGTACACACATGGAGCGCTCTGCACTGCTATTTGTACACTTTACGAACCGCACAAAGAGGAGTTAAAATGGCTCTGCTCGAAGCACAATAAGAATGGAAAGATTGACAAAACGAAATGCAAGTCGGAACAAACCTCCCGGGTCGCCTGGTTGCGGAGGCGACTTGAAGTTGACCGTGTTCTGGTGCTTCATCGCCTTTTCGCCCATGCAGCGCACTATAGAGCGAGCCGTTTCGGCCGATTCCAGCGCAGTGCGCGCCTTCGTCACTTTCCGCTGGTACACATCGCTCATCGGATCCGTGTGCATCAAATCTAAACGCAAGTCTTTTCCATCAGACCACTCCAAGGGCGATCTAGTGTCATACCGTGCACGAATGAAACTTCTCCCGTGGCTGATGCGGTCTGTAGTTGCGATTCCAGCGCCAATGTGTCGAATCTTTGCACGAAGAAGTCCCAAGTGATGATGGCTTGATCGGGAAGTAGTGTAGCGAGTAGATGGAGCCGATGGAGAACAACTGGCCGGTCGATAATGACGGCGTCGAACTGAGATTCCAAGCACAAGCACACCGCCTAAACATAAACATATGAGAACTTAATAGGTGATTAAAGAATTGGAATGCCTTGAGTCCGGCCGCCGGAATCGCTTGCAAATAGAGCAGTGCACGCTGAGAAACCGCCGCGCAAGGGTCGTGCACCGACGCGATCAAATGGCAAAATGCATTCGCCAGTCCTCCTTGGAGCACTCGGTTAGTCTTCAACACGACCTTCCCCAAAAACTGTGTGAGTAGCGCAACTTTTTCAACTGAAACGATAAGAATCGTAGCCATGGATGAAGAGTGGTTACACAAAGATGGAATGCCTACCTGCAGAGAAGCGAAGAGCCCAGTCTTCGCTGGTGAAATCTTCGTTGACGGAGCGCCAAAACATCTCTTCACCGCTGGGGAGCGTCAAGCAGTGCATCAACAACGGCACGCACACTTCCGCAATCTGCGAATAGTCTGCGCGTAGCAGCTTCCATAGTTTCGGAATGAGCAAGTTTTCCTGCGCCCAGATCAAAAATCCTCTACAATAACCGCATTAGCATCAGCGTTGCTCGTATTCAGCTATTGAACACACCGATGTTCTCTGCGCGCATTGTCCAACGCCACTGCGTGTAGACAAAGATACTTTAACGTATGCAGAAGGAAGTATACCACGTCAGGATCTGGGTGCTCTTCCACGTTCTCAAACCGACAAACTTATCACAGTGAGAATAACACATTAACCTACCGTCATGATCGCGTAGATAAGCTGCAATTGACCAGGGAGATCTTCCAATGCGAAACGAAACTTTCCCAGCGACGTGTACCAAAAGTTTCCACCACCGAGCGGCCCACCGCGGCCGCTAAAGGTCCGCGGTGTGGCCGGCGTGTCTTTGAGATTTTCGACGAGTGTCGCCGTGATTACTTGACATGTCGCCTGACCAACGTCCGTTTCTGTCAGTGTGGTCGCTTGCGCCATCGCCGTTTCGACCTGAGAACTTAGCAATGTACACCAAACATTCAGTTCAGTAAATTACCTCTTCGTTTGGCATCATGCTGACGAATTCAACTTCTTCGAGCGCTTCTTCAACACAAGCCGTCTGATACTGTAGTGAGCGTACTTGGCCTTCTCCCAGGCCACGTTCTGGCACCAACAGTTCACTCTCTGCAGAAACATGATAATGTGTTTCAATGACACATACAAACGATACAGTACCGCGCATGTCTATCAAAGTGTGGTCTCGGCTCTTGATGCCTTGGGGGGACGTAACACTCGAGCTCATTTGACCGCGACTAGAATCGCCCGCCTCATCCGTTTCCGTCAGCTCTTCGCCCCATTCAAAGTTGTCGTCGTCCTTCGGCATGGCAATGATCACGTCATCTTTTGGGCACAGGCGCTCCATCAATTCCATCATCATCTTCAGTGGACAAATCAACAGTGAATACCACACAAACACTTGCAGCGAATGCAATTACTTCATGAAAAATGGCGGTTTCCTGGCAATAGTTGCAATCGACGAACTCGTCCATGTCCGGCTGGTCGCACGTATGCGAACCCTTCCACGGGGCGCGCACAATGTCGCTCAGCGTGCTGAGCAGCTTCTGAGCGCGTTCAGAGTTGATCCCGGAGTGGATGGGAATGTCATTCAATTCAATCTAATACATTTACTTCTACTTTCGCAGCAAAAAGAAAAAGAAAGTGTCTACTTGACGCAGAATGATGTCCATGACCGTCGCATAAAAGGCGGCGTTGCTGTCGCCCAATTCTGCGTCGAGAATCATCGCCCCCGGTGCCATGGGTTTGCGAATCGGACTCTCCTCGGGCGTCAGAGCGGACACCCCTTGCACACTTTCGTCGTCCAGACCGTCGTGCTCGCCGATGCTGTCCTGAAGAAGAAGCGGCGTCATTGCATAACACACGCAATCAGACCATTCGCGCAATCGCCACGGGCGGACATTGTTCGGGCTTGTCGGTGAATGATTGAACAACCGGATGCTTGCTGACTGAGGCGTTCAGACGAGCGTCCACGTCGGCCATGCACTCCAGCTCGGCTAGACGACGAGCGGAACCCGACAACATGGTTAGCATCAACTCCAATGGCATCACTATGTCCATTTCCGACAACAACTGAAACCAACGACTCTGTATTGACTGAGAAAAGTGAGAAAACGAACGTGGAGCCAGTCGAGTGCTTTCTGTTGATCAAGTCGATCGCCTGCTTCCAGCCGTTCACCAATGAAATGGAAAATCTTCTCCGGTTCAAATGGCAACGGGCACAGATCGGGCTCAAAGATCTTGCTGGAAAAATAGCGCCATGTGGAATCGAAACGACAACAGATCGAAAAATTGTACCAGAGCGATATTTTCAGATCAGCCAGATCTTTCTCTGGCACTTCATTGCAGATCGCCTCGAGCCATTCGGGCATAATGGCACTCCATGTGGCGAGCGAGATGACATCGTACGGCATGATGGCGAGCAGTTTAGACAGTCCTTCTTTGATCTGCTCCGTCCTGGTTGACAGTTTGTCCCACATCCCTCCGACCTTGGCATACTCCGGCGGACGTGGTTGCAGACATTCGACAAAAACTTTGTAATGCGTTGCAACTGCAGAACTGAGCCAATCGCAGACAAACTGAAAGTCATTGTTCTCAGCTAATTGTTTTCAAAGAATGACGAACATCTGTTTTCAACTGTTCGAGTGATGATCCCATCGCGTCGTTGGGCAGCAGCGCCGTAGTCGCGAACCACTGGAACAGCATCGACATGACATAACCAACAGCTTCCTTCAAAGGTGCACTGGTTAAAACTGTGCACTGAGCATTGGTACACAGTACCCCCGGTGCTTGGTCTGTGGGTGGACAGAGCGCGGCCATGAGCCAGATACCGTATCGACTGAGCATGCGCTTTTCATCGGCCAAGTCGTCGATCTCGCGTCCGACCGACTGGCCCGCCTCCAGTTGACGCAACCACTTGGGACGCTTTCCTTCGCCGTCGTTCGCTTCCAGCTGACACGAGGTCTCCTTGAGCAACTTAACAATCGCCTCGATCGTGTCTTGGAACGTGATCACATCGGCCGTCCACGGACAGGGCAATCGAGTGTGGCATATGTGTCCATTTCGGTCTTCGGCGCCCGCTTTTGTTTCCTGGCTGTTTTTGTGAAAAGCATCGTCGCATTCCTGAGGACGAAACGCGGGGTACGGGAGACGTGAGTGCAATGAAAATTACTTGACACAGTCTTATGGGAACGTGATGATGTGCGCGAATGCAGTCTTGAGCGAAACAAGTGGTGACGGCGAGTCTCGAACTCGACTGGCATCCCTGAAATCGCAGCGGTTGTGTTTGTGCGCCGATGTGTTGCTCGCTACCCGGTTCTGACACACGTGAACGTTCGTGGTTGGCATCGGTTGACAAATGTAGTACAGCTGCACCTTGGCGCGCTCTTCTTGCACCTTATCGGCGCACGACTTGCACAACATCACGGGCGGGGCCGTGTCGGCAATGTCGGCGCAGATGGACGGGTCGTAGCACTTTTTGACGCTGCAAAAAGACCCCCTCGTCTCCGATAGACGGTCCCGATGATCATGCCTCAAGGCTGCGGAGCCGGCCGGGGATTCCACATGGGGCGGAGGAGTGGTGCCGCTCTTGGTCTGGTCGCTCGGAGTCGATCGGTTCGTGCCCATGCCGCCCGTGGCCGTCGACGCTTGACCGTTGCCGGCGGCGCAGTCCTTGTGCTGACAACGCGAAGGCGTCCACGCTAAAAACTGTTGGAATGCACTGCTCGTTGCCCACTGTTTGTGTGCGGGATGTATTCTGGACGAGACTTTCGTGCTCATGCGAACGAGGGACGAGTGGATGTACATGCGCGGGAGGACGGCCGGCGAGGACACGAAGCTCACCGTGACGCTCATAGCGGGCGTCAACAGCTGCGCGTGGCGGCAGTTGGCCGATGGTCGCGATCGATGAAGTGGAAGGCGAAGAAGCGGCTGATAAAGCGGACGTAGAGCACAATAAGCGGGAGAAGAGAGCGTTGCAACAAGCACGAGCATGAGCGAGAGTAGCGAGCTGTGCGCACGGACGGCCGTCGGAAGCCGACGCCGGGGATGCGCAAATCGATAGTAAGACGACCGAGCGTCGACGGATTATCGATGAAGCCGCCGCTGTGTGGCAAGAGACGCCCAACGGGCCGACGCACTAACGATAAAAAACGACCAACCGTGCGGTCGGTACTGGATGGGCTTGCGGTCGAGGATGTGCGGATTGAGCAGCGGCCAGTAGTGGAAGAGGAGATTCGCAGCGGGCACGCGCGCCTCGCTGGTCCCTTTCGCGATGACCGCCAGTACGTCCTGAACCGGCACACTCTCGCTATGTTCAGTCACGAACAAATACTCACTCGGTACACGTCCCGTCGAAGTGACATCAGCGTCTCCAACAGCCACGTGTGGTGATCTGAATACAACTCTTTGTTCATCGCAAAAAATCGCACACTCTTACTCGGTTCCTTGGTGAATTGAAAAACCAGCATGAGCACTGCGGGAATTGAGTAGGTCGCATACGAGTCTCCACATTCCCCTGAAAATAAATCAACTTCAGCTCTGCGGAAAACTGAGTGGTCGCACCCTGCAGTGTGTAGGGCAGAATGCAGTCGCACAGGAGCTGCATGATGTCTGCGTGCAGTTCCGTTGGAAAGTAGCACAGCAGACAAGCCAGGATGTACGGTAGTTGATCGACTGATTCTCGATCGAGGAAGAAGTACATGGCTTTGAGTGTGTTGATGATGGCATGACCGACGGCTGAAATAGTGGGAACACTTCTTGCAACCACATACAACTCCTTCGTGTTTCTTACCGGTGTGACCTGCGGGAATCAGGTGGTAAGCGTCCAGCAAGTTGATCACTCCGTAAAACAGACCAGAGTAATTCAGATCTAAACTCATCCAATATTAACGCATTAAATATACCACGCCAAACTGTTGGCACGATTCGGAAACTGTATCATTGTTAAACTAGCAATACGCTGATTAACTTGCTTGGGTAAAGCGTTGAGCGATTGAGATCCGACGACAGTTGACGAAAGCTTTCTGCGGGTAGGTTTTGTATGTCTTTGAGAAATCTGAACGGCAAGAAGTAACAACGGGGGGGGGGGGGAAGAGGTAGCGCGCGAACCCGAGCAAAGTCTGCTGGAAGTATCTGAGCGTGTTGACAACCTCGAGGCCCGACGGCGGCTGCTGGTTGAGGGTGAGTCGCTGATGAAAGTCGGTGAGATTGCGTATCTTGGCCGAGACTGAAACACGCGATTGAGGAGCCATCATCGAGGCGGAACTGTGAGCAACGGTGTGCTGCTGCCTCCGCCGCCGCCGCCTTGGACGGACGAGCGAGCGATCGACATGGCCGAGCGGGAAACGATTGATCACCGCGAATTAGGCGGCATAATTGATGGTGCGGCGCGGAGGCAGGAGGACAACACAAACTTACGTACATGTATAGTATCTAAATAATAATAAAGTCCCATTTAGCGGAAGGTGGAAAGAGAAGCACCGACTTCATGAGAAAGGCCATATTGGCTGACGGCGCGGCTGCGGTGGCAGGGAGCGAGCTGTGAGTCTGTGACGGGGTGACAAGGGCTGCGCCAGTTGAGAGAAAACGGGGCACCGTCGGCCGGCTAGCTAGGCTTTAATTAGCGCTATTCCCGCGTGCGCGGCCGTCCGATTCTGCGGTCGGGCGACGACGCCGTGTGCTCGCATGGCGATCCGTCGCGATTACCCGGCTGCGCGGGTGCGTGACCGCGATCGCCCGTCGGGAGGTGGCCGCGTCGCCACGCTCGCAGACCTCAATCGCAGCTAACGACCGTCGACGTTTGCATTTTGCCGCCATCGATCTAATAAGCGCCGCCTTCCCGCGCCACCCACAGAGTTCAGGCAAGGTACCGTACAGGTGATGTCGACCCGGCTCGGCTGCGAGCACTTGCGTACGGCCGTCGTCGTTGTGGACAAAGTGTCGCGCCGCGCCATCGCTGCGTCGACCAAGGCGGCCCGAGTCGGCGCGCCCACAATACGCGACTGCCGACGACTGATTGAGTCTTGCACCGACCGCTCTTCATTAGCACCATTAGCCAGCCGGTCGAGCGGCACTCAGGCTCCGATCGGCGTCCCTTCCGTCCCAGTCGCAGTCCCACCAACGCCGCTCCGACCAATAAGCCGCCTTTGTTTGCGAACACTCACATGTGGCGGCGCGCGTCGTCATCGTCGAGGACGGGCTGCGAGTAGTACGACGAAGAGGTGGATGGCCAGGACGGACGACTGCTTGGCCGGGCGCGCCGCCGACGAACACCGGCGCACTGCCGGGCGGGCCAGTGCGATCGGATGGGCGCGGATCCCTCGGCGCCCAAGGCAGTCTTCGCACACCGCCACCGTCGATCGAAACTTCCCGCCGTCCGCTCATCCGTTTCCGTCAACGGCGCCTTGCGGTCCACCCTTAAACCAATAAAACCGAATTACCCCCCGACCGCCTCCGAGACACGCTCGCTTCGATTGTCGCTCGCAGATATTATCTGCTGCCCGTCGTCGTCGCGCGCACCTCGCCGCACCGACGAATCTCGCGCAAAGCGACCATGCACCACCGGCCTCCTTTCAATTACGCCAACGTCGTCACGGCATCAGTCATCAGCGCGCGTAAAACACGATTGATCGCAACCATTTTAATTTGCTCACTGCTTATTCAGCTGCGAGCACCCTATAACAACCATAGTGCAAGAATGTTCCATCGGCATAAAAAAAACGAATATATCTTTTCCTCGTTCGTAAACACGTTCACGAATAATCAATCGAGGAAGTCCGGAATGTCCGCGTGCAACGACAGTGGCAACGGCTCTAACAAACGGCAGTAAATGTCGTCGAATCCTTTGATTCGGGCGACACGCAGGGCTTTGTACTGTTTGGCGGAGACCACCGTGCCCGCCATGCCCAAATCGCCAGCCACCGACAATAGCATCTCCACAATGTGCAACTGATTGCGCGCAACCGCTCGACGTAGCAGATACGATTCGCGACTCCACAGCAATTTCCGCCGTTCCAGGCTCGGCAGCCACACAAATAGCTGCTCGAGTATATGCAGTCCAATCGGAGCCGAGAGCTCCGCCGATGTCAGCTTGGCTACCGTTTTCGGATCGGCTATTCCGTCGGGGAAACGCTGGGCGAAACACGACGCCAGATCGACCGCGTAATTAACGTAGAGGTGCTCCACCAATGAGAAGCGGTCGTGTTCCAGGCACAAAAACAGCAGTGACGGCAGCACAAAGGGGCGGTCGTGGTCGGGTAGCAGACCGACCCATAGTTGGAATGCCCGCTCCAGTCCCAGATGGGCGCAGATGCGAGTAGCACGCGCCGCGCGCACGCCCACCTCCATCGGATGGACTTGGAGCAAGTGGTGCGCCCAACAAGCAGTCAGATCGGCCACCGATCCCATGTCGGCAGAATCCACATGCTGCACCGACCGACGAGCCTCTTCGCCCAGTTCGTCATCCCAAATGCTGCGCGCAGCGGCTTCCATGCCGTGCATCGCCGTCAAAGAAAACTTGTTCCGAGCTAACAACTGGTCAGACGCCAACCAAAGGTCGGCCGTTGCGACGGCGTCTACTGCGATACCATTAAACCGCACCAAAGATGCCAGCGAGTTAATAATTTCTTTATTTCCAGCAAAGAGATGGGAATGCAGATCCATCCATTTTACCAACGACCGAAGGCGAATCGAAACCAAATGTTCCATCATTGGTGGAAGTCCAAGAAGTGCAGTGCCAGGTGAATCTCCATTGCGAAAGAATAGTCCGAGCACGATCTGGTTCAAACAGATATCGTCCAGTCGACTGATGCACGACATCTTCGTTCTGGCCAGCGATGTTCGAGCCGGCCAGTTAGCGCGTAGCACACACCTTGAACCACGAGACCAGTTGCTCCAAGCTTAGTGACCCTGAAATCCCAAGTGTCAACAAGCGAACGCCAATGTTGATCAATCGATCAGTGTAGAAAATGCAGAAGGCAACAATACCGCGATCGGTTAAAGTAATTCGGCTAGGATAATTGGTGAAACCGATCATCGGACGGTCAAAATTGTGCACACATCAATAACGACAACTGATTTTAATGACGTTTATCAATCTGTTCGATTCAACATTTCGACAAGCACAGTTCATACAACAAGCCTGACAGTATTTTCATCTATCTGAAGCTTCTGCATGCCCTCGAGTTTGGCCTTGAACGTAGCGGCCAGGCAGTCGTCGGCAGTCTCCGAGTCGCCCGTGGTGAGCCGATACGAGTTGAGCACCGCCTTGGTCAGCTTCTTCAGTCGCATCTCCTGATCGGGTGCCGTTTTCAGCGTCTTCTTGATTGTCGCCTTCCATTTGAACAGCGTTTCGGCGTCGTCCGACTTGGTTTTCTTGGTCGAATCGGCCAGCTGCTCTTCGTCGTCATCGGGAGACAGTTTGCGTTTGATGGATGGAATCGGTTGCTTCGTTTCTTTGCTGGGCGTCCCGTTGGGCGTCCCGTTCTGCGCCGAAGCAGAAGACGACGCTTGCGCCTTGGCTTCTGCAGCGATGGCTTGCCAAGCTTTGGAGCAGAGATCGGCATTGCGGACGCGGACAGAATTCATGAGGAAGTTGACGAACTTGGCCTCCTTGCGCGGAATGTTGCTGAAGCCCTTGATCTGCTCGAGAGTGGCCTTCAACCTCGGATCGCTCACTTTGTCGATCGCACGTTCAACTTGTTCCGTCCATTCGGCTTGCTTCGTCTCACCCTGAAACAATCATAATGAACCACAGTTCAAAATTTAAATTATAATGAACCACAGTTCAACAGATTCTTTCAAATGGAAGGCATTGATCACATTGCGGGACACCGAACACGATTTCGGATTCTATCGAGTCAACAGAGCGGAATGAAATAATAACGACCAGATCTTGATTAGTTAATAGGAAATGTATTAGTGAACCTTGTTTTCTTTGGCGAGGAAGTTCTTTCCACCGTACTTCTGATCTTCGCTCACACACTTGAGGTGCGTCTTGTACGAATCGCCCTGTAACAGAACTGTGAGGCAGAAGGAGACAAACGATACTGACCGCGAAGACAACGCTGCAGTCCATGCACGAGTACGAATAAGACCGACAGCGGAAATTGTGCGTCTCCACCTGACTCTTCTTCTGCGAATCGCCGCACTTGTCACAAATGAAGAACACCATTGCGTCTGAAACAGAGCCATCGACTCCGTACCCCAACGGAACACGCAGAGATAAGGCTTCGCGCCTTGACCCAACAGAACAGAGCGACAAAAAGTGAGACAGAAGAAAATATTTATTCCAACAATAAAATTAGTTCCACTCGCACCGACCGCAACAATTGTCGTTGAACAGTTGTATATTGTATAATCAAGTGAAAAGATTCATCATTTTGTTTCTTTATGGCGATCCATAAGCCAAACAAAACTATCACAGCAAAGTGAGCACAAGATTCCATATGTAAGTGGGGATGAGACCAATACATCCATCATTGATCAAGTTGCTTTCGTATTCAAGGTGGGTAGTAAAGGCTCGTAATCGAAGCCCGCGCTCGAGGTCAAGATCAGCTTCTTGCCGTAGAAGTCGTAATACAAGGTTGCGTGGAAGAACACGTTGGTTATCACGACGATGTACTCGCTCAGGGCGAACAGAGTGTAGACTGAAACGGGCGGCATGAATAATTCGCTTTGCAAACGAAATTCTCACTTCCAGGTTCGCAATATGCGTTGTGTCTGTAGAAGAAATAACCGCTGAACGCCAGTGCGACCAGTGATACGGAAAACGTCAACATTTTGTATTGGAATGACTTCTCACCCTGAAAACAGACAAAATGCATTGAAACAAAGTCAATGAATTTATCTACCATGCTAGAAGTTCGCCTTCTTCCAGAATAATGAAACAAATAGAGACTGAGCAGCATGTAGCTCTTGGCGAAAATTGCAAACGCTATGAAGCAGACTTGGTGCATTGCTGAAAAAATTACTTCAGAAATAGAACAATGATTGAGAACAGTAACATTATTGGTATAAATAGAATACCACCGAATTTCAATAAAAGCCAGCTACCTCTACAGATCCTTCCTATCACACAATTACACGATGTAAATTGTTAAGTAACTTGAGAAAAAGTTCGCAAAGCAATAGTGGTGTAGAAAGAGAACTAACCGTGATTTTCTGTTGAGGAAATACAACTGAGTAACAGAAGGAAAAAGTTCTCCGCGATGTTTAAGAAGCAGCAAAAATAGCAGAGTGCGTGAAACCAGGACGATTCGAGACTGGCGAACGGTCGCAACGGCGATGAGATGAAGAAATTCTTGTAGGCGACGGCGACGCCGAAGCGAGGCGCACTGTGCATCGCGATCAGCACACGCCAGATGTACCGCTCCGGCGTGTAGTCGCCGATCGCCGCCGAGATCGACGGCAGCCAATTCGCCACCTGAAACAAGTTTTTTTTTGAAAAACAAATGCTGAAATTGATACACTCATTTTCATTTTCAAGAAAGTTTAATCCTAATGCCACCAACTTGCTGAACGCAACATTTTACAAATTACATTCAAAGCAAAAGTCGAACGAACCCCGCAGTGAGTGCGAGTAGCGCCATCAAAGTGGATGGTCGATGCGAGCGAAACGCAGATGACCATGGCGGTCAGCGGCAGGCCGCAACATACGTAGACGAGGTACTTGATGGGCAACGAGAAGAACTCGTCGTCGTTGAACATTCTTCGTCGCGCTAACAATCCTTTGCCGCGAGTGGGAGAGATGGAGAATTGGTCGGGCGATTCGCCTTCGGACGCGCGCTTTGCTGGCATCGGCCTCCGCGTCGGCCCGGGATAAATTATGCAATTTCCTGCACGCTCATGCGCGCTGCCGGCCGTGTCTATCTGTCGCGAGGATGACTGTGTCTTTGGCGGCCGTCCTCGTCGTCGAACAACCATCGGTCAGCAGCGTCAACCCTTATTCGGCCCGCGATCTGCTGTGTAATACGCCGACTTACACGTCTAATTTGTCTTTTTACGTGTACCGCTCGATTTTTCATCGTCGAGAATCTGTTTTACTCCACGTAAATTACCGTAATCATTATTAACACATTTTTGTGCAAATCTCGGATAGGGCGGCATCCATGGCACCACTTTTATGGATTAATGGAAAATAGCGAATGCATTCATATATTTAACATTTTAAAAATAAGAAGGTCCAAAATTTTAAATTAGAGACTCATAAATTTTTTCCATGTGGAGTTTTGTTGATGTTATCGGTGCAAAAGTGTGCAAATATCAGTCTACCGTGTGCCATGCCGGCCGCCAGTTTTGTTGTCAGCTGAGACGATGACATCACTGATCATTCACATGTGCAGAAACAGAATTCAGTTTGTATGGGTCGTCTGATTGTTGCCGCCGACGACGCGAGATTGTTTTGTGTGATTGAGCGACAGACTATTTAAATCGAACACTGGATTTTAAGGAAGAAGAAAGACTGGCGACTTCTTCAAAAGAGACGGCGATGGCGGAAACGCGCCATTGGTGGGCGGAATTCAGGCAGCGCCTGCCGTTCTTGTCGAATCCGCCTGCGGAAGACGAGCGCTACGGCTCGACCACGAATCTGGTGCACGACAGAGAAGGGTCTTCGTTGAATCCTGATGGTTCTGTTCAGCGACATTCGCTACACACGGGGTCGGGCTACACGGAACTCATGGGTGGATCCGTGCCCTGTCCCTCGTGCAAGGGTTCTGGTCGCATTCCCAAAGGTCAGTGTTCTGCGATTCACTCAATAATTTCAATTTATTTCACTTTCAGAACTCGAACGTGAGTTGGTTGCTTTGATTCCGATATCCGACGACCGTCTGAAGCCGCGGAGAACGTGAGTAGTGCTCTTGCGAATCGTGTTCAGTAGACGGGTGACTTCAGATGGCTGTTTGTGCTCATCGGAATCGGTATTTGTGTGCTGATCGCCGCCACGGCCATGTTCTTCTTGGTGCCGCGCTCCGTGGACCTGATCAGCAGCCATCCGCCTATTGAAGAAGTATTTATGGACGAATTCTTCAAGGAAGATCGCAAAATGCGCTTTCACTTTTTGGTGGGCTGTTGTACATGATGGTGGACAAATGTATGACGAGGGTATTTTCAGAACACGATCAACGTGACGAACAGTAATTACTACTCGGTGGAGGTGGTGAACGCGTCGGCGACGATCATTTCGCGCTTCCAACCCTGGTCTACCGACGTGGTCGGGTTCGGCTGGAACCGGACGGGTCTTACCGTCCGTCCGCTGAGCTCGGACAACGGCGTTCTGGTATTTAACAACTCGGTCACTCTGACTGGCACCGTCTTGTGCGTTCACCGCGCCTTAATATTGTGCAATCGATGGGTGTTTCAGCGAGTATTGCACTTCGACGATTTGGCACATTACCTCGTTGTACGTCAATCTGCAGTTCGACATCACCGTCACGTTTGAGTATTTCAACCACAGGGAGCAAAACACCATCACCACTCTGCAGCAAGTGTGCTGCGTTGAATCGGGAAACTGCACACTGCCGTCCTATTGAGTTTCGTTGTCACTTTGTACATTTTAGTTAGTTTTTCGGGTCATTTGTTAATTACGAACCGCTAAATTCCTTGTCCAGTCTTTTTCGGAGAGATCATTTTGTTTGACATTTTCAAATGCTGCGTTGCCGAAAGGTCAAATCAATCGATTTTACTAATTTCATAATTTGCGAATGGCCCTTTTGATCAGTAATGAACGAGTTTCGTGGAGCTCCATTGTTCGTTCGTGTTGACATGACGGCTAGTTTTTGCAATTGTCTTCAACAAAATGATGATCTGCTCCTGTGGTATCGAGACTGAGTGGATGAAAAGAGTTTTTTTGCTGCTTTCGGATTCGAGCTGTGATCAGATGCTACTTTTTTCGAGTTTATTTGCAATAAACGGTGCGTTGTCGCCAAATGAGAAAATGATGCATGAACATTGCATGGTTTTGATCCGAACCGAACACTACCATTGATCGTTCTTTGACTTTGATGTTTCATGCGACGCTGCGCCCACGTTAGTTGCTGTGCTTTGGTCGGGTGCACAGTGCGCGATCTGGCAGATGTTTGCATTGCGGCAAGTTGCGCGGTCATTCTTCATCAGCCGAGCAACGATGGCGACTGAAACTGCTGCCGGTAAACGGAGATGCAAGGCGGTCATTTTCGACATGGGCGGTGTCCTGCTACCGTATCCAGCCACTCTCTGGATTGGTACGATTTGCAGATTTGTCTTTGTTATGCGATTTGTATTTTAGATATGGAGCAAAAATTGGGATTGAAACCGGGATCAATCAAACACTCTTTGTTGAGCGAGGATGTCAGTTCGCATTTTGCCAGCTTGGAACGTGGTGAGACTTCACTGGAAGACTTCGAACCGACTTTCAGCGAAATCTACCGGAAACATGTATGTTACTGATCTGTATTGCACCACCGGTGGGTAATGAAGACAAATTACAGCACAACCATGCGTCGGCGGAAACTTTGGCGATCTTTTCGAAGGGTTTCCTTGAATCTGGTTTATTCACACAGATCCATCCACTCTTTCTGGATGCGATCCATTGCATCCGAGCCGAGGGATTGAAAACGGCCCTTCTGACCAACAATTTCTGGATGGATCGGGCGCATTCTCTTCGCACTCATCCGTTGGACGCGTCTTTGTTCGACACGGTACTAATTTTAATTTGCTGACGTGATTGTTTGTGTTCTTTTATAGGTGGTCGAGTCGTGTCGTCTTGGTATGCGCAAGCCTGATACGCAAATTTACGAACACACTTTGAGCAAGTTGAACGTGGCTCCGAACGAGGCTGTTTTCCTGGATGATTTGGGACCGAATCTGAAGTCGGCAAAGGCAATAGGCATCCACACGATTCAAGTGACTCGCAGCGCTCAGCGTGACGTTGTTAAGTTTTCCATTCGTTTAGGTGAAAGACCCGGCTGCGGCCATCGCCGAATTGCAAGCAGTGCTGGGATTTCCATTGAAGGGCTTTGTGCCGGGAACGACTTCGGTGCCCAAGGCGCTCGATCTGCCGAGAGACAAACTGGCCGACTACATTTGCCAAAAACTTTCAGTGGGCGGTGACAGAAGAGACATCAATTTGAGGAAGTTCGCTCATGGTCAGTCGAATCCTACGTACTACGTTCGCGTGGGAGACAGCGAATTCGTTCTCCGCAAAAAGCCTGTATGATCCATTCTATCTTCGCTCGTCAATCAGTTCCGTTTTAGCCCGGCAAATTACTTCAGTCGGCTCACATGGTCGATCGCGAGTACAAAGTGATGAGCGCTATTCGGTCTCATGGAGTCCCTGTTCCTCAGATGTTTCTCTATTGCGACGATTTGACGTACGAGTCTCGGTATGAGATGCATCAATTGTTTGGTGATCGTTGCAGCGTTCTGGATACGCCGTTCTATTTAATGGAGTACGTGCGAGGCAGGGTGTTGACTCGCGTCGATCTTCCTTCGATGAGTCCGAAAGAGCGCACGGCCATCTACGACGAGATGAATCGCGTTCTGGCGGCGATCCACTCTGTCGACATTTCGGCCGCCGGTCTTGATTCCTATGGCAAAAAAGGTGGCGGCTCGCTTCCTCGAGTCGCGACTATGGCAATTGCAACTAACTGCAGGTGGTTATATGAAACGCAACTTAGCGAGATGGATCACACAGTACGAAGCGAGCAAGACCAAGGCTGTGCCGTCATTGGACAAACTAGCCGCCTGGCTTCCCAGTCATATACCTCAGCACGAAGAGTGCACACTCGTCCACGGCGATTACAGGTCGGTCTGAAGAATGTATATGGTGGTTGAAAGAAGTTGGCTGCAGAATGGACAATCTGGTCTTCCATCCCACGGAACCGCGCGTGTTGGCTGTGCTCGATTGGGAAATTTCCACTCTGGGCGACCCGTTGACCGACCTGGCTACTTGTCTGTTCAGTCACTTCAAGGGTCGCGAACCTCCTCCGATCGCCGGTCTGTGGAATTTTCAGTTTCAAGACAAAATGACGAGTATTTGTGGTTGAGGCTTGCTGGAACTGACCGACCAGTTGGAGCAGATGGGAATCCCCACTGTGCGCCAGTTCGTTGATCGATACTGCCGTTTGATGGGCAAGACGGCCATCTCGGACGAAACGTTCACTTTCTACCTCGCCTTTGTTTGTTTCCGCTTTGCAGCAATTGTGCAAGGCGTCTACAAGCGCTTCTTGCAAGGTAGGAAACACAATCAATTGCAAGTGCCAGCAGTGATTTATCATATTGTAGTGTGGTGTCGCATGGAAATGAATTTTGAGCGTTCTCTGGTGTGTCAATTTGATGAGCAAAGTTCGCACGATGTGCGTATTACCGAACTCTGTTGCTTCGCCGGGTCCGCTCGTATTGTGACGGCGCTGTTGTATTTAGGGCAGGCGAGTTCTTCGCAAGCGCACCTTCTCGAGTCTGCACCCGAAGTGATCGCCAGTATCGGTTGGAAAGTGATTGAAGAAAATAGCGCGCAAAACCGAACAATGTCCAGTGCTCAGTCGAAGAACAATTTCGGTAAGAGAACAATCGGGTTGCATTGCATCGCGTGTCCTCTGGTCAGGTTGGTTCCCGAGTGTTCCCGAATCCTTGCCGACAAAGGCGCGGGACTATTACGTCCGTGTGAAAGAGTTCATCGAACAGGAGATTCTGCCCATCGAAGAGGATTTGCTTAAGCATGCGCAAGGCAAAGACCAGTGGACGCCAAATCCAGCGATTGAAACGCTAAAGGTCGGTCGATTACTACCGCATTGACGCTGAATTGCAATGCATCTTTTAGGCGAAGGCCAAGTCGCAAGGTCTGTGGAATCTATTCATCCCGATATCGGTCGATCCGGAGCAAAAGTACGGTGTCGGTCTGAACAACGTGGAATATGCGCACATGTGCGAACAAATGGGTCGCTCCGTATTTGCGTCGGAGGTTTGCCTTTGCTTGCCATTGTTGGCCATTGTTGGCTAATTGCCGTTTGTTCAGGTTTTCAACTGCAGCGCACCTGATACGGGCAACATGGAGGTGTTCCTGAAGTACGGCTCGGCGGAGCAAAAACGCCAGTGGTTGAAGCCATTGCTCGACGGCGAGATCCGATCGTGTTTCGCGATGACGGAGCCGGCGGTGGCCTCGTCGGACGCGACCAACATTCAATCGTCGATCAGGCGCGAAGGCGACTCCTTGGTGCTCAACGGTCTCAAGTGGTTCACCTCAAACGCCGCCGACCCGCGCACGAAAATCTGCATCTTCATGGGCAAATCGGACCCGAATGCGCCGCGTCATCGGCAGCAAAGCATGGTCGCCGTGCCGATGGACACGCCGGGAGTCAAAATCGTCCGTCCTTTGCCAGTACTCGGCGTCTACGACGCGCCTGGTGAGACTGTTGAATGAGTTGCGTGAAATACGTCGATGGGTTTGACAGGCGGCCATTGCGAAGTAGAATTTACGAATGTGCGGGTGCCTGTTGACCATCTGATTCTTGGCGAAGGACGCGGCTTCGAGATAGCTCAAGGTCGTCTCGGTCCGGGTCGCATTCATCACTGCATGCGTTTGCTCGGCCATTGCGAACGGGCGTTGTCGTTGATGAAGAAACGGGTATCGTTCCTTTCAAATAGTCACCCATTGGGCTGCGTCCATTTCTAATCGTTCATAGGCCAACAATCGCGTTGCATTCGGCAAGCGGCTGGCAGAATTTGGAACGGTCCGAGCGGATGTCGCCACTTCGCGCATCGAAATAGAACAAGCGCGTCTGCTCGTCCTCAAAGCGGCGCACATGATCGACACGGCCGGCGCAAAGGTAATTCGCATTCACACGCGCCTGTGTCGAAAGGGCTGGGCAGACTGAAACGGTCCGTTTTTGCCGACCAATTACCAAGAAGAAACATTGCGTGATCAAGAGTATATAATTCATTCTTGGTAATTGATCGGCAAAACGGACCGTTCAAAGCGGACAGTTTTAGTCTGCCCAGCCCTTAACTGAAGCGTTGTAGGGTGCGGCGCAAGAAATCGCCATGATCAAGGTTGTGGTGCCGAACGTCGCCTACAGAGTGGTCGACAGGGCGATCCAGGTGCACGGCGCCATGGGTCTGACGATGGACACGCCACTGGCCAACATGCTCATCTGGGCGAGGTCTCTGCGTTTGGCCGACGGTCCGGACGAGGTGCACCTCGAAGCGATTGCCAAGCATGAACTCAAATCGCATCTATAGACACAATTTATCGAAACGATGATGCCTTGTATTGTTGCATACAAACAGTCCATACAAACAGACAACTATTATTTTTGCAAATTTCTACGGAAAAGGTAAAAGAATCACTTGTGCTTGCCACGCCAGCGCATATCGTAGTGGGAGAGCCAATTGGAGCAATTCTGCATGTTATACCGCATAACCATGTCCCAATCAAATCGATTGGTGTTTTCGCGACGAATGCGCTCTTCCTCTTGGCGACGTTGCGTCAGAATTTCGGCGCTGATGAACTCTACTTCTATCGGCAAGATGTCCGCAAGGTAGCAAAGGAACGAGCGAGCCTATAACGACGAAACAAATATATACAACCGAAAAACCGAATGATTTCACTTCTGGTTCGATGATATGACCACCGACTTCGAGAATAATTCGCCCGGCTCGCACGGGAGTGACGTAGCGCTTGATGCGACCTTTCCCGCCTCCCTGTCGACTTCCTTGCGATTTCTTGGTTCGGGGCAGCCAGGGTGCTTCGACGCGCCAAATCGCGAACTGTTTCTCTTGTAAATTCTTGTTTACGCGTTCTTCAAGCAACTTGAAGTGGTTGGGTGCGAGCATGCCGCCGGCAACTGCCTGAAAGCAAAAAGAGTGCAACTGTGCAGTTTCCATTGCAATCAAACAGAACAACAAACAACACGCAGAGCAATGCATTCGACCAGAAACAATTAAGCAGAACAAACCGCAATGCCAAACTGATTGTGAATGAGCTCAGTATGGATTTCTTCGGGACCGCGCGCTTCAATCAACCGATGAGACGTCGGGTGAGCTTCTTCGCCCAGTTCTTCTCTATAAACCGGCTCAATGGGCAGCGGTGGCAACTTCATCTGACCATTCGGAGGAAATACCACGTCTGAAGAGAAAGCTATGCTGCCATTGAAACAGATTTGGCTGACTTTCAAACGTGACTGGATACGGATACTTTCTGAAGGTCCGCTTCTGACAGTCCATCATGCGAACAATCAATGAACCAAGCCGCAACGTTCCAAGTCTGGTGGTCATCCTCAAACAATAAACATTACCGATCAGTTGTGTTGACAATTGCACAGTGCATACGTATGCCGGCCACTACCGACTTTGATTTTGAAACATGAAACAAAAACCATTTAGCCCTTCACTGAAGTAAACGTCATTTATTGACCAAAACGGGACAATAAAACCGCAACATTCAAAGATGGACATCCAATGAGTCAATGCAAAAGCACCTCACAAGTATTGAGCACACTGTCATTTCATTTTTTTTACAGACTACACAAAAATCAGGACTGAACAGAAAGATATGTAGAACAATATGACAAATGCGGCGACTCATTTGTGATTGAGATCGATGGCTGCGCGATATTCCGGCCAATACGAAGCGCGCTCGTCCACCGGATCTTCCATCAAGTACGAGGCGATAAAGTCCGACCGGAAACACCGCACACCCGCCACCATCAACGCATCGAGCTCCTGAATGATTTGGGCCCTCGATTATAACTTTCAAATGACACGTTGATACCGCGGGATTCCAGGCCGAACACTTGTCGACAAACGCGTGCGTCATCCCGTCGTATGATGTGAGCTCATCCCTGAAAACGAACGTCGCTGAAGATCGCCCTACGGACCGGTCGCACCTCGTCCACGCTTCACCGCCGCCGCTGACGAGCAATCGTCGCATGCCGGCCAATTTGCTCGACGACACGAACAACACGCAGCGCCAACCGTCGTACGCGCCGACGCCGCCCAGCTGCAACGCACCACCGTCCAGTCATTCACAAGCGTACGAACTGCCAACGGCACCTCGGAAAGGCAAATTCGCCATCTCTTGCAGGCGACCGCCAACTTGGCCGCTCGTTCGTCTTTGCAATTCGCCGCAGCGTTGCCCCACTCGTAATCAGTTTCCTAAAAGTTGTCAAATGTCATTCATTCTTCAGAAGTAAACAGAACGAGCGCTTACGCTGACAAAGTGTCCGGCCTTCTTGGAGGCGTCGAGATAAGCGCTGGTCAGCACCCACTTGCCCGAGGCTATCGAGCCGAGCAGTTTTTCGTTGCGGAAAGTGCTGCCGGCAATCAGATGCGAACAAGACGCGTCGAACTCTTTCGAATCGAGCACTATACCACCGAGATCTTTGACCATTTTGGCCATTCGAGGTTTGTCCTATTGTTAAGCATCATTTTCATTCAAGTAATACGCAAAACACTTGACATAAGAATGTACAAATCTGAACAAAAGATAGCGAGTTCTACCTTCTCGTCGACTGCTGTGAATAGAAATTGTGGAGGAAGTCGCGGAGGCGGAGGAGGCGGATCTGAGGCGACAGCAGGCGGAATACAAGTGCGCACGTACACATCCAAGCCTTGCGAAGACTCGTCCGGAGCGCGCATCAATCCCGCCTGTCGCAATCTGCACAATATTGAAGGGTTTTCAAATCTTTTCAAGACAGTGCTAGGCGCAAGTTCATCGCATTCATCCGCGCATATCTAATTGAGTTTCAAAGAACATACTGTTTGTTGGCGCTGTCTTCCCATCCGATGACGGCGTCCACCAGTCGGCGTTTCGACGATGCGACGCGTTGTTCGGCAGAAGAGCTCGTGGTCGCCGATCGGCAGACCAGGGGACTGGGCGGCTTGGACGTCGACCGACTGCGCTGTCTGGATGCCACTGCGTCGTCCTTCTCGTCCGATCGAGTACGCGCTGCAATTTCTCTATCACTCCTTCGTCACACCGACCGCAGCAGCAATCTCACGCAATATCGCTGAGCGCTTGTCGTTCTTGATCACAGCCGCCAGCCGATCGGTGAGAATGCGACGCTCATCGCTATTTTCGTCAGTCGTCTAAACAAATCTCTGGTCCGATGACTCGTCAATGGCAGCGAACCTTGTCCTCTGATGGAGCGCGCTGCACTATCCCCATCTCCTTATTCTCTTTCGGTTCCTTTCCCGGCTGATCAATTACCGCTGCAGACGCCGCTTCGGTCGACATTGGCCGAGACTCGACGAATTCCTGTGGTTTCTCAGCTAGCGGAGTTTTGACAATGCCAACCTAAACAACAGCAATAACAGCATAAGAATACCCAGTCTGCGTTGCTACATTTTTGGCTGGCTCACGGGCGGTGCGAGGTGACGGATCGTTGGCGTAATTGATTCCTTGGCCCATTCGTTTTGCGGCTTGATCGAGCACTCGACCGACTTGTGACACGGACTACAGTAGAAGACCAGTAAGACGCGCAGTGCACACACGAACGTACGCCAAAGTCGATGGAGGAGTTGGTGCTCTGCGGCGAGTCCAAGTCGTCGACGAAGGCGCGCGCTTTCTTCAGATTGTAGGTCGGCTTGAATGGCTTGTTGGGATCGAGGAACTGGCTGGGCGTATTGATCAACGGCTCTGCGATCGCCGACGCGTCGAATGCGCTTCGTTTTCGACCAGAACGCAGCGACTGTAACGTACTAATTGTCGTAGCTCGGCAAGCTCGATCACGTCGCTCACATCCAGACGAGGATTTTTCGGCGTCGACGTCGAAGGCACTCCTCGTCCAGTGTCGATCGACGTTCGAGTGACGACCGATTTGCGATTGAGCAAACTGACGGCAGGACTGGGACTGGGACTGAACACATCATCATCCATAGGCGCATTGGAATGCGTCGGAGACGGAACCAAAGGAGCATTGCTGGCCGCAGACAGGCGCCAGTGGTCGTCCGTGCGACAACCGAAGGAACTGAGCGGCATCGCCCCGGGTTGAAAGCCGTATCGCTCGCAGGGCACAAGACTGTTGCTGATCACGCACTCGAGCAGCCAACCGGCGTCCACCACGGGCAGTTTCCACTGCACCGCGCGTTTGTACTTTTCGCTTTCCGACGAGCGAACTACGAGATGCGTGGTCGCTTCGAGACTGCCCTTGACGTTCCGTGACATCGTCTCTTGAACGCTAAAATGCACACGGAGTACTACAAACGACAAAAGATGGTGCAAAATTTAGTATCAGCAAGGTGCAAGTCTGACGCTTGTGCGAACACTCCACAACGAACCTTGCGCCCAAAACTTTGGCGATTTCAGTGAAGACGCTTCGTTCAACGCCGACAAAACCGGTGATGGTGATGACGCACTTCTCGAGCACTTTCGAATCGGGGACGGCGGGAATTGGACGAAACACCGGGTTGGTATTAGGATCCAGCACAACGTTCATCTCGTCACACATTTGCTAAAAATTATGGTGAATACCGAAACTCTGGCAAAGAATCTGACCAGCCAGGCAATTGTCACAATCTGTTCGCATTTGAGATCGGCGGCGACCATGGGTCTTGCTTCGAAGTCGATCAATGGACACACGAGCATGCTCACCGTCACTGCACTGTCTGGCACAACCGTTCCTAAATGATAAGAGGCGTTCACATAATCCCATCCCTACACTTACCTCCAAGTTCGACGATTCTCTGACAAATTGACTCCGCAAAGTCTTCGTCGAAATTGGTCAATCGAAACGTGTGAGTTGCGAATATTTTAAGCTGTTGTTCATCGTCCATTTCGGTACCAGTGCTCTGTGATGCATCGGGCGCAACTCCTTCCATCGCGTCCGCAGCAGCACCCAGCGCCTGAAACAAAACATATTCAACCACTTGATAATTGAGATAAGAATCACTTCTTCATCAATTTCAGTGAATTCCATGTGATCGATTGGCACATTTTTTCTTGGTTCAATATCTACAGAGTTCACACGATCGATCGTTCCGTTTTCTGCAGGAGCCGCAACCCCATTCGTCTCGTGTGCTATCGAGTCGTCATCCGTGGAGGGTCTTAAATTTATGAATGGACGCATTTAACAAACAAGATGAACGTACCGCCCGTTGAGTGGCAGGTTATTTCGGTTGCTCCAGACCGGATGAGCAAAGTTATTGGGCGGTTGAAGTCGGCGACTTTTATAGGATTCGACGAGCCAATCGGCGGTCACAATGGCGCCCGAGTGGTCTTTGAGCGCGGCGGACATGCTCCGATCGAGAAGGCCGTCGCCGACGATCACGTGCGTGACGGTGCCGTCGAGCTTTTGCATGCGCGTGCCGCCGACGGCGTTGATCATCTTCTTGACTTTGTCGAGCCGCGCGCCTGTCAAGCCGAGCACCAGGATGCGACATCCTTCGAGACAGTCGCCCATCGTCGCCATCGTCGTGTCGAACGAGTCGAGTGCGGCGACGGTGCTGACGGCTGCGGGCCCACGCTTGTGGGACGCTCGACCAACCGTAGACGACGAAGAGCGAGTGGTGTTGCGCGCCTTGATCGGCGTCGGCGAAGCGACCGCAGTGGTGGACGACACGCCCATCATAAACGTGGCGTCCGTCATCTGCGACATGCGCGGGTCGCCGGTGAAAGCGGGAATGGCGCTGAAGTCGGGGTCGGGCATCGACTGAGCGTCGGGTTGCGGAGTGCTCGAGCGCGCTTCCGGTTCGGCGTCGGCGCGGCGGGACGAAGGGAGATGCTTGCGACCGGGTTCGTAGCGCTGTTCGCACAGTCGGTAGCCGTGCTGGACGCAGTCGATGAGCCACGCCTTGGTGACGATGCGCATGTTGCTCCAGCTGCGCGCCTTACGGTACTTCTCGCCGCTGGTGCTGTCCGTGATGAGATGGGTGCACATCCCGCTCCGCATTTCACCGGTAAAACGACCTCCGTGCGCTTCGATCAGTCGCGACACATCCACGCGCTCCTCTTTGCTCAATCCCGACACGGTCATGACCAACTTGTCGAACAGCTTCAGCTTGAACTTCTCCACCTGCTCGTCAGCAACGTAGGACAGATCTTTGTTCTCCTTGGCATCGGCCCAAGCCGCATCCACCCACTTTGGGGAAAGAACGGGCAGTCCGCGTTCGGCAGCTTTCTACAGCAGCAAATTTTAACTAATATCGGCTAGTGTGAACGAGACGGAAAAAGCAAGCCGAGTAAAAACTGATTTAACTTAGCACTTGTGACCAACCTGATATTTTTCTGACTTGGGATCGCAATCAAGCGCCACCAGATGCGTCGTCCGATCGTTGAGATCTGATGTGAACGCGCCACTCATCCACTGTACGCAACGAGACTTGACTGTCTGAAGAAAAGAGCTAATCAGCTTGTAATTGCATCATCTCACCAACCCTTTCGTTTCTGTCGACGCCCGTGAAGCAAACAACAGCACCGCGCATCGTCTCAGAGAAAACTGGGTGAGACCACTTGGGCAGATACTTGCTCTTTTCCAACAACTGCACAACTATAGGCGGTCCATAAATCCTGCAAATATAAGATCGCTGACATGTGAACTATTGTCTGCGAAATATCGCCGTCTTCCTTGACAATAGTCACGACTTACTTGCATTTGAGTTCGTTCAGGTGTTCAAATACGGATCCTCGAAACACGGGCAGAACGAAGACATTGCGACCTCTTAACTGGAGCGACAGACATTCTTCCGGAGCAATCCACTGAGGACTAATGTCTGCGCTTTCCATTCGCTGAAAGAATTAAGTCAAAATAGGATGTATTTACAACGCGAATAACCGGAATTCTTGTTCCAAAATTCCAAAGCCAAAATCACGTATTAGGATACCATATTTTGAGCACATGAGCAATGAAAATTCATTCATATAACTGCCTATAAGTGTTTATATAACAAACCAATTAGGCTAAACTGCAGATATGGAAAAAAACGTACTGCAAACGCTTCTTTCTGAAGTTGTACTTCACCGTCGGAGAGAGGCTGTTCGTCGAAAAACTGGCCATTGTTGTCGTCCGCCTCCGTCGTCAGCACGTACATCGCCACTTCCGCTTCGTTGCTCCGCGTAGACGACGACATCGCCGATTGATTCCTTGTTCGACTGATCCCAAATGAATCCGCCATTTCTTCAAATCTGGAAGATTTTTTCGATTCAGTGCAATAAAATGCCCCGTTTGGGCCACAACCGCAGCACACGGCCGAATCGAACGCCGCGCGCGCGCAAGAAATCGGAAATGCACATG
The DNA here is from genome assembly GCA_034700205.1 of Plectus parietinus. NCBI lineage: Eukaryota > Metazoa > Nematoda > Chromadorea > Plectida > Plectidae > Plectus > Plectus parietinus. The sequence continues at coordinate 48,833 of JAQGCX010000004.1, forward strand.
AACCTGATTTATTTTTTCTTTTCGGATCAGGGAATACGACGTGCACTACCTTACAATTGCCGCAATCGTAAGACTCGATCGAGTTATGAGAGCGGTCAAGAAATATGTTGCGTGTCCGGACAGGACGGGGGGTGTGTTGTGTACGGGATGATTGAGTTGAGATCGACGGCCTCGTTAGTCATTTTCGTGTGCGTCCTTGAGACACCCGGGCCGCCTGGTTTGTTTGAGTCATCATCCAACATCCTCCTCTCAATGTATCCAGTCGTTTAACTTGACTGTCTCATGTGTCCAGCGGTGTTCATGTCAATGCGTGCTCGTCTTTTCTTTTTCGAATGCAGTTCTATCTCGCCGATTTATTGCCTTCCATTTCAGAGAGCGACCAAGACGTCAACTGTACAAAATGTCCAGAGAACATCGTCGACGAACAGTGGATGAGCCGGAAGATCCAGCGCCGTCGCCGTCTCGGTCGCCATCGACGGTCAGCGGACGAGAAGGTCGTTCGGGCGGCTACTGGAAACAGAACCTCTACCTGCTACAAGAACGTGCGCCCAAGCCGCGCGCCGTCTTCTGCGGAGTCACTCCGTCAAACCGTCCCAAGCACTACGGACCGGAATTCCACGGACTGATCGACCGCGACGAGACGGATCAGCTGCTGGCTGCAGCGGGCGAAGGCGCCTATTTGGTGCGCGAATCGCAGCGGTCGGCCGGGGCGTACACGCTGTGCATGCGTTTCGACGGCAAAGTGCTCAACTACAAACTGTTCTTCGACGGACAGCACTATGTCGGCGAGAAACGCTTCGATTCCATGGACGAACTGGTCGCCGACGGACTCATCTCCATGTACATGGACAAGCACGCCGCCGACTACATTAAACGCATGGCCGACGAGGCCATCTACGAGGAGTCGCCGTACATCCAGTACCAGAAGTCCATCAGCTCGCAACGTCGTCAGCGCGTCCCTTTGCCCGCCGTCAACGGCGCCGTCGCGACACCCGAGCAATTGCGAGCGAGACACGGGTCCGATTCGTCCCAGTTGTCGTCGAGCGATCAGATGGACGCTCCGCAGAAGGCGCATCGGTTCAGCGCGCACACGTTTCGCATTCCACACTATTGCGACTATTGCCGCAACTTCATGTGGGGACTGGTGCAGCAGGGATTGCGCTGCGAAGATTGCGGTTTCGCCGCACACAAGAAGTGCTCGGAACGGTCGCTGTTGGACTGCCGACCCGATCTCAAGTACGTCAAGCGCATGTTCGCCGTCGATCTGACGACGCTGTGCATGGCGCACGCCGTGCTCGTGCCGCCCGTCGTCGAGCAGTGCATCATGGAGGTGCAGCGGCGCGGACTGACCGCCGAGGGCATCTACCGCATCTCCGGGTCGCACGACGAGATCGAGAAGTTACGCCAGGCGTTCGACATGTGCGGCGCTCTGAACCAGCGCGTCGACCTGTCGCAGTCGCGCGTGGAGGACGTGCACAGCGTCGCGGGTCTGCTCAAGCTCTACTTCCGTCTGTTGCCGCAGCCGCTGGTGACCTTCAGCGTGTACCGAGCGATGGCGCAGGCGTTGCGGGCCACACGCAACGACTACGACCGGATCAAGGCGACGCGCAAGGCCGTGGAAGAGATGCCCCCGGCGCACGTGCAGACGTTGCAGTTGCTGCTCGAGCATCTGAACGTGGTGGCCAACCACAGCGCCGCGAACAAGATGACGCTGGAGAACCTGGCGACGATCTTCTCTCCGACGGTGTTGTGCTCGGGCAGTCCGCAGCAGGGCGTCATCTTACCTCAGCAAGAACAGTACGTGCTTCACTTTCTCTTGGTGCAATACAAGAAGATATTCGGTCCACAGCGGTAGATCGATGACACCCGGGATGTCGTTCTTTTGTATTCCTTTGTCAACGCAAAGTGACCGATAAATAATCACAGGCGAATGAATTTATTGCACTACTAAAGCTCTTATCTGATACAAAAACTGCAATTTTTTTCAAAATATCTGCTGGTAAAAGGAGTGAGTTCATTCGACTGTTTTGACAATTGCCGTTGGCTTTCCGTGTGCTTATTGTAACCTATGGTGACTATTGTCGTAATCGGTTGCTTCATTGCCTTGAAATCTCGTTGTATCGCAGTGCAGATATTGTACCAATGAAACGCCGTCAAGTATTTATTGTTGAGCATTTGTGCGTTAAATATTGATGAAGAATGCTTTATGTATGCATTTATTGCATGCGTTTTCTGCGTTGCCTGTCGCTTTAACCGGTTGCGTTTTGCAATTAATAAACAAGACAAACGTAAACTCAACAAATAAGCAACAAGAAGCGATCGGTCAAATATCAATGGTCAATCAATATGCAATTTAGCGGTCCAGTTTTACGTGGTCGCGGTCCCAGAGAGGCGGCAGGAACTGTGGTTTCATGTTAGTGAGGAAGTGGTCGCGCCACATGATCTCGAGTGCGTGCGGTCCTTCGTCTTGCTGCGCGCAGATGCGATCGACCACCAGCTTGGCGTGCGATGAGAACGCCTCGTTCTCGCTGCGGTAGCCTATTGCCATGGCTTGCCGCAGATGTTGTTCCTCGAGCGGTGCCGCGTCATCGATCGCCAGATGTTTGCGCACCGTTTGCTGCAATGACTGTTTCCGGTCGTCGGGTAGTCGATTCGGGGCGTTCAGCAGCGTTTTGGCCGCTTTCGTCACCGCACACAGCCGTCTGTCGACGGCGATACGGCTGGTGTCGAGCGGCGCGTCAAACCGATCGGCGAGCAGTCGTCGCAACTTCGCGTCGACGGCGCCGGCGCGCGCATGGCACACGGCGCACAGCAGCACGACATCGTGACTGTGGTGACTCTTGCGCTCTCTGGGGAAAAAGTGGCGGTACTCGTGCGGCACAATGTTCTTGCGCACGAGGCGTTCCTGCGAACCGCACACGACGCATCGGTTCTCCTTGGCCTGAATGTAATAGAGCTCCGAGCCCAGCGGTCGGCCGCGCGGATTACGCAGAAGACGAAGCGCCGCGGGCATGGAAGAAGACGGCGACGGGGTGGGCTTAGCGTCGTGCTGCGAGACGTCGACCAACGGATTCGATTGCGTCTGAAATGCGAAGACGTCAAGATGGGCGTTCGTTCGGACAGAATTGACGGTCGGTGGGCGCTATCGACCGCGGACGGCCGTCCAGCTGGGCGATGAGCAATCTGAGTAGTGTCGCTCGTTCGCTCTCGGGGACCGTTTCTATTGCAAAACATAGCATCAATAATGGTCACTTACCAATTGGTCGACGCACGGAGCGATCTCGACCGCCACGCCTCGCGTCAAGTACCACGCCGCCTTTTTCTGTCCGATCAGTCCGACCACCGTTCCGTCCGGTGCGAACAGCTGGATGTTGTCGTACAGCTTGTTCCGTCGCAGCTGGGGTATTTTTTTCGCTCTGTCGTTCAGTTGTTGATCGCCCCGTGCCGCTTTCTCGGCGGTCGCCGCATCGGTCGTCTTCTTCTCGCGCACACGATTCGGTTTCACGGAAGTCGGCTGGTTCGGACGGCACTTGTGCACCTCGAATCGACTCGAAATGTCGGCGATCTGCAACTGACCGCGGGCTTCGGGCCACACGGCGTTGCACATGGCGATGAAGCAGTCCAGTCCCAGTTGAGCGTCGCCGGCGGCGTACGCCGTCTGCTCAGAGGACAGCGTAACGGCCGCCCAATTGCTTGTGGCTATCGTGGATTTGTTGCCGCAGGCGACATGACCAAACAGGCGTTCGCTCAGGCCGTTCAGGCCGAGTCCGAAAGTCGACTGACGAGGAACAATATGGCCGACGCTTATGCAGTCGTTGAAGACATTGCGCAAGTCGACCCAGGATTCGAGCTCGACAGTCCAGGATCGAAAGAGCTTGCGTTTATCGGTCTCGATGTTGACGCCCACCTTCCACACGCGTTCGTCGGCCAATAGACGTCGCATACTGCTCGGCAACTGCTGAAAGAGACACAGTCGGACCAGTACGCAGGTGCCTCGTCTGGTCGCCAGTTGCAACAGACAGACGCGTTGCTGTTCAATATTGTCCATGAGGGTGGAAGAAGATTCCGCTTCGGTCGCAGCTTGTCGCGCCTTCTCGGCGACCTGGTCATTGGCCAGCCATTCGCAGTCGATTCCGACGAACGGAAAGTCGATGATGTCGAGCATAAGCAACTCAAACGCCGCCTCCCATTCGCTGACCGTCGCCACCACGATCAGATGAGTGGAAGCGCCGCAAGTGCGCGACTCGAACCACTGGTCCACTGTCGTCATCATATGTACACACTAAAATGTTCCGATTATGCACAGATCAGTTGTACATTTCGACGTGAATATGTACGCCACTGATGTTGAAGTGACGGTGAATCAACAATGTCTGAGATTGCGTATTAAAACAATCATTGGTATTCTTTATTCGAAACAATTAAAAGCACACCCTTTAAGTTTCAAGCAAAACGAAAACGGCAAAAATTTGCAGCACTAAGAATACAAACGGACGCAGATTGATTTTCTCGAATAAAAATTCACAATTTACGACGTGGTGACCAAGTACTAGTTAGAAGACTGCTTGAGAAACCAGAAATGCAATCAAGCAATAAATGTCAAGATTTTGAAGAGTAACCACCCGTGAACAGTTCAAACGCGGCACAACTGATACACGATAACGAGTGAATGAAGTACGAATTAGGCACCGTGGTGCTCAATGATGCTGACGATACTTGACCACATGCCTACGACCAACCCGAACAGACCAATGAAAATCAGAAATACATTCTTGCCGATGTGCAAAGCCTGGTACCGTCTGCCCTTCGATTCCCAATGCGTCCAGAATGCGACCGTCTCGATCAAAGGAGGAAAGACGAAAGCCAGTAACATGCCCGTACTCACGCCCACCAGCGGAATGATCAGCTCCAACTTGGGCACCAACAACGCGATAAGCACTGAAACAGCAAACGCTGTCACAACTAAATAGTAACTGAGAATTTGACTGACGCGTGAGAAAGACGAGCAGTGCGCGGAATCCGTACTCGAGGAGCAAATGGATCGACTCGTAACCGCCGAGCATCTTGCGTCGAATAGCCGGCCAGATCATCTCGACCACGATGTACAGTTGAATGACGTAGCCCAGGTACACGACCAGCACCAAGATCACTTTGACTACATCGTACAGCCTGCAACGAAAGATGAATGCCAAGTACTAGAGTATTAGAGTATAACCACGGTTACCAGACATCCGAAGTGCCAAAGGAGCAAGTTTGAAATTAATAAATTGGCGCTAAAGGCGCCTGCGCGCGCAGCGCGCCAACGGCTGGGGGCGCGCTCAAGCGCCCCCCCCCCCCAGCGGGGGTCCAGGGGGCAGAGCTCCCAGGAAATTTTGAAATTTTAACATGATTTACATGAAAAATTAGAGCATTTCCAGAATCATTTACTCCTTTACTCCTGGTAAAGGAGCAAAAGGAGCACTGAAAGCTCCAAAGGAGCAAATTTGCTCCCAATGAGCAAGTTATATTTTAGGAAGCAAGCAAACCTCCAAAGGAGCACTTTGCTCCCTAAAGGAGCATGTCTGGTAAGCCTGAGTATAACGCACCAGGTATCGGGCAGGTTAAGCGTGATACTGCCTTGAACTTCTTCACCAAAGGTTGAGAAGCCGAAGAAACCCGTGGCAACATAAGTGAGCGTGACCAGCATCATGCCCGACCACAGAACGCCGAATGGACGCACCATGTCTTCTGGGTGACGCATCTTGTTCTCCATCGGCAATATCTGCACCAAATCAAATTCATATCAATAACAAGAGAGAAACGCGTACCATCGCCTGCCCTTCAAAGGCATACAGAATCGATCCGCACGCAACTGCGACTTCGCCGAAACTTGTGAAACTCGGTAGATTGTGTTGGTAATTGCCTGGACGCAGCAACGCCTGAACAGAACAACCAGTTGGTCGTTTGGACGAATGCGAATCATACTTGGAAAATGATAACGAAAGCGATGACCATGAGTACATTGCCAACAGCGCTGAACACGGACAGTACTTTCAATGTTCGCACACAGTTGATCAGCACTAACGGCAGTAGTAAAATCAGCATATATGTGCTTGGTTTCATCTCAACGAGACGATCATAATGCTCCAACACCTAGTAAAAGACTTTTATTAGTACGTTTACTTCTGCTAACTGGGCGTTACTGCTACCTCTTTGATATGTGATGCCATGAAGACGTACAAGACGCTGCCAACACCAATTTGCAGCATGGCTATGCACAAATTCACCACATATCTAAAAGTATTTCAGACATAAACAGGGAACAAGACAAAAAAACCCTACAATGCTTTCCGGCTGTGCGGTCGATATCGATCAACACCGTAGTCGACTGCTTTCTACAAAATAGAATAACATGACCAAATATAAACTTTGATAACATGGCGCTCAACAGTCCCTTTGACTACAGAAAAATGTCTGCGCATACCTTTGCCAAATGACCGTAGTCCAGTTCCAACTTTCCACTTCTACAATTTTAAATGAGCAAAGAAACGAAAGCCGTAATCGACGTACTTGGCGCTGAGATAGTGGGCCGAATGCACGAGAATAGACATGCAGTGCAAGTTGAGAAATCCCAAGATGAACACGAGCACAAATCCAGTCTGCAACAGCGCGTTAGCGATGAATACAGAGTGACTCGATTGGCGATACCCAAAGACCGGCTTGCTTGAAGGCCACAGGAAGAGCGAGACATCCCGGACCGACCATGCCTCGCAAGAAGTTCATCAGCGTTCTGGTGGCACTGAAAGCGAACGAAATGCGCTGACGACGAGGATGGACAACGCAACGAGACAGTTCCCTCCGGACGTGCGAGCAGCGGAGACTCCAGGCGTTCGTCGCCCATGTCGGCGGCGTCGGCGTGCAGCGACGACGGTTCGCGACGGGCGCCGCTCGACCGACTGTCCACGTCCTCGGTCATCATCGCGACCACTGCGAGCAATGGATGAATGTTGTGCTCGTGAACAAGAGATAATGCTCGGACACACAGCGGGTAAACACGCAAGCCAATACACCAATCACACGTGCAATGTTCATCGAGTTTATTTCTATCGCTCTAGAACGCAATCAGCCGTCGATAACAAGGAACATACACAAACTGCTACCAGCGCGAATAAAATATATTAGACCATCCCAATAGTCATTGATTTCATTGTTGCAATACTTCAGCTGGAAAATATGGCACTTCTAATAAAAGTGTTGAGACGTCGTTCATGACTAGAACGGCGAGCAAAGCTTGTCCGATGTGTCCACATAGACGCTTCTGCAACGTTCGGATAAAAGTAAACTGAAGAAAAAATAATGTACTTGATGCTCGTGTAATGCTGCAAGGCGGCGGCGCCATTTTCGCGACCGAAACCAGAGTTGCGCACACCGCCGAAAGGAACCGCCACGTCCACGTCGTTGTAGGTGTTGACGAAGACGGTACCAGCCTGCAGACGCGCCGCCACTTCGTACGCTCGGCGCATATTGCTGAAACGACGCGTTGAGATCAGATGAGCACGAGCACGAACGCAGTACCGCGTGAACAGGCCGGCGGCCAGTCCGAACGAAGTGTTGTTGACTCGCTCCACCGCCTCTTCCTCCGTGTCGAACGGGATGATGATGAGCGCGGCGCCGAAGATCTCCTCCTGCACCACCTTCATCGAATCCTTCGTGTCGGTAATGACGCACGGCGACAGGTAGAAGCCGTCCTTGATGTCTTCCGATTTAGGCGTCAGCCGCTCGCCGCCGAACAGAATGGTCGCGCCCTGCAACAGCAAGCTGAGAAAACGATTTATGGAATGCGCAATACCTCTTTTCGCGCGCTGTCGATGTATCCGAGCACCTTGTTCATGTGGTCCTGGCAGATCGTCGCACCTGCAACAATTGCGAATCAACCCTGGACAAAATGAAGATCAGCGTACCCATGCGAGTGTCGTCGAGCAGCGGATCTCCCACTTTAGTAGCCAGCCTGAAAAAATCGACGCAATCATCATATACGTTAGATTTCATCATCACTTTTTGACTTCCGCTAACAGTTTTTCGGTGAATTCCTTGAGCACGCTCTTGTGCACAAACACACGCGAGGCATTCGTGCAAACCTAAACAAATCAACGAAACATGCTAGGGGGAGTGGTTGCGGTCAGCAGGTACCTCGCCCTGGGTCAGATAGTTGGCTAGCATGGCGCCGACCACCGCGTTGTCCACGTCTGCGTCGTCGAAGATGATCAGCGCGCTCTTGCCGCCCAACTCGAGAGTGACGGGCTTGATATTACGTGTGGCGCACATCTTCATGATGGCCTGTCCCGTCGGCACGGAGCCGGTGAAGGACACCTTGTTGACGTCCTTGTGCAGACACAGCGCCTCGCCCGTCTCCTTCTCGCCCTGCAAATCGGTGATTGGTCGCAGGAAGAAATGACGCGTCTACTCACCTGCACCACGTTGACGACGCCCTTGGGGATGCCGCTGTGAGTCAGCAGTTCGGCCAGAATCACCGCCGTGATCGGAGCGAGTGGCGAAGGCTTGTAGACGAACGCGTTGCCGCACGCCAGCGCGGGCGCCATCTTCCAACTAGCGGTTTGGAAGGGGTAGTTCCAAGCGCCGATACCGCCCACCACGCCGAGCGGCTCACGACGAGTGTACGCGAAACGATTGGGCCCGCCGAGCGGCATGTGCTCTCCTGCAAATAATCACACACATTATCAACTCGCATATACGCGATCACGCACCGACTACGGTGGCGGCCAGACCGCCGTAGAACTCCCAGGTGTCGGCGCTGCTAAGGATGTCGATGCGCGCCTCGGTGATCGACTTTCCATTGCTGCGAACCTCCCAATACGCGATTTCTTCCACGTTTTCCTGAAATAAAATCATCCTGTGATGAACGTCGTCGAGCTTGCTATAGCGAGACCTACTCGGATGACTTCGGCGGCTTTGCGCATGAGTTTGCCTCGTTCGAGACCAGAGAGAGCGGCCCACGATGGGAAGGCATTCTTGGCGGCATGTACTGCTTCGTCCACTTGCTTTTCGTCGGTTGTCGGCACTTCGCACATGACCTTGCCTAAAATAACAGTTGCAGAGAAGTTAGAGTAGGCGGACAAGCATTTAACTGACCAGTTCGTGGTTCGACGACGGTGAAGGAGCGCGCACTGCCCGACGTGCGTACGCCGGCGATGAAATTCAATGCCGAAGTCACATCCTTGGGTACAACGTATCGGGCCATGGCTATGCTGCGTCCTAAACAAGACAGTCGGAGTTCGCCGAGTTTTCGAAGCACAGAAGATTCGCGCAATTGCTGCGGATGGCTGCCGAAAGCTGTTTCCGGCACGACTAATTCTCGCTGGGCAAAATAAGACACCCAATACTCGATCAATTGTCCTTCGGCTGACCGAAAGTTCAGCCGTCGCGTAGGAAATACCACCCTGCCTGCGGCTTCTTCATAGCACTTTCGGACGAGTTGACAACAATAATAAGCTTCATGCCCTTCCGCGTCGATGCAAGTCTCCGCAAAGGTGTCGTTATACGCAGCGCCCAGCTTTTTCAAGGCCGTCTGGACGCATTGATAGCAAACATCAGGCGAAAGATCAGTCGCGAAGAACTCGAGGCACGTTCCGGGCGCTGCGTCCGACACTGCTTGTGATAACGACTGCTTAACGACGCCCTTGGACGGCAACGCATGCACAACTTGAATCATGTCAGAAATGTCTCCTCCAATAACGACCAACGCCACATGGAAGACGTCATTAGCGCCCGCAGCAGCCACAGCTTGCTCAAATGCAGTCGAACACGTCGAAGAGTCGCTTGTCGCTGCCGGCGCCAGATTCTTTGCCCAAAATACCAAATCGCCTTCTCGTAGTGTCAATTTTAAAGTTTTCTGCATTCTGCCACAGACTACGTATGAATAATCACCCGCAAATCTCAGAAAACCTTCACATACCGCATTTCGCAATCATATTCAACGACAAAAATGAACATCGAACAAGACAGAGGCGACTGTCGGCCAAAAAGACCAAAAAATAGAAAGAAACCTATAAGCGCGCTCTGCTGACCCATAGTGAAGCTACAGTTCAGTTTAATGGGGAAATAGAAATATCTGTTCGAGAGTTAATCTTTTCCACAATCTTTTTCACCAGTGCAAAATCAATGAACAGTGTTCCGGCCCACTAAGTTAGAAAAGATCCTTGAAAAAAATGGGACTATATTGGAGAAGACTCTTTATTTCAGTTGCAAGTGTGGATTCCAGTCGCGAAGACAAAGATTGAACGAGTTCGACTGAGCTGGCGTACAATGGTCTTGAAGGTGGGCCGTTTCTTAGGGTCCTCGTGCCAGCAGTCGTTTATCATTCTGCTTAATGGTCGGCGGCGCCCAGATGGCGTCATTCGGAAGGCCACGGCGGCGTTCCTCAGCCGAGTGCGCACGTCGGCGTTGGTGAAGCCGGGGTAGGGCTCGATGCCGTCGGCGAACACCTCCCACAGCAGCACGCCGAACGCCCACACGTCCGTCTTGCCCGAGAACTCGTCGCTGCGCAGCGTCTCGGGTGCCAACCACTTGATGGGCCGACAGCGCTGTCCTCGACCGACTGCTCTTGCACGCTCAGGTCAAAGTCGGAGATCTTGAGGTAGTTGCGCATGATGCCCGCCTCCTGCAGGAACAGACGGCGCTTGTGCGCCACCGTCTGCGCGCTGCCGCCGTCGATGAGCACCGTCTTGAACACGTCGCCGAAGGTGCCGAAGGTGCCCTGGCCCAGCCGCTCGCCCAGGCGGATGCGGTCGTGGCTAAGCTGCCAGAGCTGGAGCAGAATGGCGCGTTTGAGCACGACGGGCAGCTCCTTGCTCAGCGGCTATTTCTTGTCCATGTACCAGGCGACGAGCAGCGGGACTGAGTCGAACAACTTGTCGCCCAGATGGAACTTGCCGCGGCTCGTCAATCCGATTTGAAAGTTGCGCGCCGCGCAGTCCCGCTTGCACGCGATGACCAGCGCGACGATCGCGTGCTCGACCTCGGCCTGCCGCACGAGAAAGTCGCCTTACTTGCTCATCATCGCGTCCAAGTCGTGGCGAGACAGCAGGCCGTGGTAGTACCCTTGGTTTAGTAGCGATCTGTCCTCGCTGGCCATACGCGACGTTTTCTTGCGCTCTGCCATCAATCTCCATCCGACCGACTTTGTCTTGTGAAAAAAGTGCCAAATGAAGCTTGCAATTGTTATATTGACAAGCAATTGCTCTTTGCGTATTTCCGGATAATTGCAGATGAAACCAGGTCTTCATCATTTATTGAAGGAGGACAGGAAGGAAGTCTTTGGCATTCTGCGTTAGCAGATTGTGTAGGTTTTAGATGAACCACAGAGTTTTCGGTTCTTAATTTGAGATTAATTGGTACAGTGTCATTGTTCAATCGATGATGGTCATCTGGTCAGCTTTTAGAGAAACACATCTCTTGTCCATCGACTTTTGACCGGACGAAAAATAAGCCTAGCTTTGTTCAAAGTAATGTCATATAATCAACTATTGCTTTTCTCTGTAGTCACATTTAGAGATTTTGGTTTCGCCATCGTCAACTTGGTTCGTACAAATACGTCGACACTGTCACCACTTCTGGTTTGGAACTACATGCAGCTATTTAGGTTCAGTGATTACCTTCGGCTAATTTTTTGTGCAAACCGAGCAATTAAAAATCGACAAAAGATGTCAATAATCTCACCAATGTTGATGAGGAAGGATATTTTTACTGTTTGTGGCTGGATGTTGCAATTTTTGCTGGGATGACAATTGAAATGTTGAAATAAGGATGATATTGCTGATATTGCTGTGTGCACTGTTGATGTGGACTCGTTGATCTGGTGACCGATGCGTCGTGTGTGTGTCGGCTGCTCCTCCCACGCGGCCCTCTTGCTCTGTTTGACGAACAACTATTGGGAAACACATGGTCCCCATTGACTCATCGACGGCGGGGTGCTGCTGCGGGCTGCGGGCTGCGGCAACGCGCAGTAAGCTGTGACGCACGCGAAGGTTTCGCTTGGCCGAGAGCAGTTGAACAACGAGATCGGATTGAGAGACGATGCGGTGGTTTTTGTCGAAGCAGCGGACTGACCGGGCGGCGTCGTGGGCCGCCTGTGGCTTTGTTTGCCGTAGGGGCAAATCCTGGAAAGGTTTACGACGCCGGACCGGTTGGACAGAGCTGCGCGGGCAAACACGGGCGGGCAGCGACGGCGCGAAGTTGGAGCACGGCGAGTCTGTGCGCGTTACTCAGCGGGCAGCGGCTGTTGGCGGGTGGCGACGGCGGCCAGCTACTGGCGCTGTAAAAATAGCCCCGCCGAGGGGGCGCCGATCGTGCGGTGGCCGCTGTCGACGGTCGGCAGACGCGGCACGCATTAGTTGTTGGTGTGGAGGAGGCTACTCGACCGGCGCAGCGCCGGCCGACCGGTTCGTCGGCTCCGATTGTCTCGCGGCGTCCGGTCAGAGCCGCCGCCGTCTCTGCTCACTCGGTTCCGACCGACTCTTCGCGCCCGTCGTCGGTCTCGCTGTCGTCTGGCGCCAGTGCCAGTACTGTAGCTGTTCGCGGCGGGTCGGTAATGAATGAGTGACGGCGCGCGGCTTTAGGTTGATAACTGCGATGCCAGCGCAGTGTCCGCGGTGCAACAAGTCGGTGTACGCCGCGGAGGAGAAGAGCGCGGGCGGCTACAAGTGGCACAACGTCTGCTTCAAATGCTGTAAGGGTATTCGTTGCAGAGAGCCGCGTTATTCGTAACGAATCGGGGCCGAAGGGGGAAAGATGCCGTTTAAGCCCGTTGAGCACGCGAAATGCCCGAAATGTGGCAAGTCTGTCTACGCGGCCGAGGAGATGGTCGCCGGCGGCTACAAGTGGCACAAGTTCTGCTTCAAATGCAGTAAGCGCGACGTTCGCATTTAGCATGCGCTAGGCAGGAGGAGATCGCGACAGGGCGGGCATCGGCACTTTCTTCCTTCGTCCCCGCTGTCCAGTCTGCACCCTTTGTGTCGTTCTGTTGCCGATTGCCGTCGGGATCTCCTTCGTCCAGTCTAACAGCCGCTTGTGGTCTGCGTTCACGCTGTCCAGCTTTGTGTTGCCTTCAGCGCTGTGCAACAAGCAGCTTGATTCCGTGTCGTGCTGTGAGCACATGGCCGAACTGTACTGTAAACATTGCCACGGACGCAAGTACGGGCCTAAGGGCATCGGCTACGGCATCGGCGCCGGAGCTCTGACCATGGACACCGGCGAGCAGTTCGGCAACAAACATTGCGAGATGACGTAAGTGTGTGTGTGTGTCCGTGTCGCATGCGCATGTGTCCCTTCGTCCCCGTGTAGCGGCTCTCTGCACTCTCCGTGTCTCTATCGGTGAAGGACTTTGTCCACTCTGTCGCCCTCACTTCAGCGCTCTGCAACAAATTGCTCGATTCGACAAACTGTTCCGAGCACGGTGCTGAACTGTACTGCAAGCAGTGCCACGGCCGCAAGTACGGGCCCAAGGGCGTCGGGTTCGGTCTTGGAGCGGGCGCGCTGAGCACGGACACGGGCGAACGATTCGGCAACACAGTGAACGAGATGGGGTAAGGCGAGTGTCTGCCTGCATGCTTCCCTTTTCCGGCGCTCTTGTTGGTGCGGGTGCTACTGTACGCGTTGCAGAAACCGGCCCATGACGGCGGAAGCGTTCACTGCTCCGATCAACCCGCAACACCGATAAATCACTGCCCCGATCATCCACGTGCCGCACTCTCGACTAGCCGTTGCCGCCGGAGCCAAGAGCAATTACTGTTAGCGATGTAAATTGATCGTGGTACGCCGTAAGATTCCACTTTTCTTCGTCGTTTTTATTGGGGCTTGTTGCGATTCAACTATTATTACTGTTTATCTACGGTGCGATATACGCCGAGTATTGATCATTCGGTAGAGTTATAAACGTTCATCCTTCCTTTGTGCGCAATACGCCAACCGTTTAATTAAATCTATAAAATTGGTGACAGTACTGTTCGCTGACATTTCACCGCGCGATCTCGGCCACTTGTGATTGAGTCGAGCGGTAGGTGCAAGGAAGGACACAAGTCAACGAACCACTTGGCCGGCAAACACTTTTTTACCGCTTTTCTCCAAAACGGCGACTATTGACCGAGCTCGAGTGGCGCCCTGACAAACACCTGGGACACAGTAACTGTGGCTTCCTTTCACCGAGCACACAGTCATCATTAGCTGTTGGTGCATCCGTCAAACTTGTCACTGTCTCTTTTTTTTCCGCTTGACGGCACGGCGCTCGTCGGAGTACTCGAGTCTATCCACATGTACAGTACAGGCGGTCGGTATCCTCCGTGCAAACGTTATTTTTACGATCGCGGATTATAGCTGTGTGCTTTGCTACTAACCGAGAGAAAAATACGTCACTCAGTGTGCAGTGTACTCATTTAATCTCAAACGATTCCCAATTCTTACTTACGCAATTTGAGCGGCTCCATAAAAGTTGCCGTTGTTCTTAACACAAGACTAACCCAAGAAGTTTCTTTCATAGTTTTTGCTTGCGCAGCTGTTTATTCAGCGACGAGTTAATCACGAAGATGCAGTGCGAGCCCTTGCTTCTTTATAGACAATACAAAGCCAAATGTTTTGATAACTCTTCATCAAAAGCTCGAATGACAAAAGAGTACGACTGTGAGTGAGATGGAGTGGACTAAACTTTTCGCAACTTGTACATATGGCACAGAGAAAACTGAAGGCTGTGCAATACTCTTGTGCACAGACAAAAAATAGAGCAGGCAATGACCGATACGCATGTTGTTCAATGTCTCATTCCACCGTTCGACGCAGCTGCAAAGGCCAATATGTGCACAAAAAACAATGAATACAAGATTTCAAAATACGCAATTCTTGATTTAATGTTTTTTCAAGAATACTTCCTGCACCGAGTGGAAATACAGACATGGACATGATACTGCGCGAAATTCTTCCTCTCCCATCAGTCTTCCTGATGGGAATATTTTCTGGGAAGAGTAACTCCGGCCGAACCTGAGAAATATAACATGCGGTCACGTCTTATTGCAAGGAGGATTTGACCATTCGAAAACGAAAACGATGAGGCGATTCGTGAAGGTCCTTTCGGAGGCAGTACGATATCTTACTGTAGTTTGCGCCTCTGATGTGCTTATTGTTTGTTTGGATTTGGCGCAAATACGAATATCCATTATTCAGGCATAATACGATTAATATACGATAGCAATTTCACTGGCACAGAGAAAGCGGAACACGACACGACACAGGGGGGAGGGGGATACGTCACCACGTCTTCAATAAAGCAGCTGGCGGGGGTTACGTTCACCAACGTCCGTGTCCGCAGGCCGCAAAAACCGCCTGAAAAATGAGCGCAACTTTCATTGAAGACCTGTCTAAAAAGTAGACTTGCTGTCCGTTTTGCGCAGAGAAGGAACTGAAAAAATTATGATATGAACTCCAAACCAATTAATAATACTGTGAGCTAGCAAAAAGGCGACGGCTCGGCTCAATTTCCTTGATTATCTCTCGATGGAAGTCGGATGATAACGGAAACTTGTTTGCGAGACGAAATTGAGACGCAACCACGTTTTCTGTTCTGCGCATTCGTAGTTGCATACAAAGGAAATGAATCACTGACGGATGAACAGACGAGTTTGATGATGGTAACGTCGACTGCGCGTGGCACCTACGGGGCGTTAAAAAGGACATTGTCGTCGTCGGTTGTTTTAATAGACGCTGTCGATTTGTTCGCGTAGCTAAGAGCGTTGTGCGAGTTCACGAAAGCCGATTTATTTGCTTGCGTGTTGACCAGTAATTATTTTGTTTTCAAGTTTCAGCTTCCTGTTGTGTTGAGGAGTGCGCGCAATACATTCACTAAGTGGCAACCTTCGATGGATACCAATGTGTCGGATATCTGTTTATGGGTTCACCATGCTGCCACAAAGAGCGACAAGCAGGGTCTCCTGTTGGTCTATTCGGAAGCGTTGCGGGCGAGTTCCGCGATGTCAAACGTCATTCTGCCGCCCGGCGAAGAAGACGTCTTATCTTCGGAAGTTCCAGTAACGATACAGGTTAGTTTCGTGCCAAGAATGATTGAATGACAGGAGTTGTTCAGGCGAAACTCTTGGGCAACATTTTCGCGTTTTGGGACTGTACAATTGAGAATGCGCAGCTGCAAATGGACGAGACGGCCACCTGTCTCGTAGTGCTCGAACGGTCGACGGTGCAGCTCTGCGACCCCACCAAGATGTTGCCGTTTCGATTTTCGCTGTCGTTCGAGAAGGACCCAACCGTCTTCTACTTCTCGACGTTCACGGCGGAGGAGCGCGACGACTGGATGCTCATGTTGTCGGGCGCATCGCGAGAAGTCGCTCAGGCGCAGCTCGACGAACTGGTGGAGCGAATCACTTTGTTGCCCGTCCACCCGGCGGGACGCGTGTCCGTCGCGTCGTCTCCGACCGGCGACTCGGCCGGCAACGACCGCGGCGCTCCGCCGGGACTGGACGAGAAGCTGCTGGCGCCGATTCTGACTGCGCCGATCAAGCGTGTGCATCAATTCGTTCTGCCGACACTGAACGGTCCGTCTAGAAAGATTGCGTGCGAGGAGTGGATGTACGAGAGCAAGTTGAGCATCGTATTGCCGACGCAGATGCTCAAGTTGTACCGACGCTGGTCGCAAGAGCTGAAGGCCGACCTGGACGAACGTCTGCAGTACCTTCCGAGCATTTGGCACGAGGTGCGACAATTGCATATTCGCCACCTGTTCTCCAACATCGAGTACTACAACGAGGCGCTCGAGTTTCTCGACGCCTATTCGGGTCCACATTTCCGGTCTTCGGTTGAACGATTGCGCGTGGCGTTTGCGTGCGCCCCTATCAACTTGCATGTGCAACGGTTTTGCGTGAACGGCGACGAGTTGGGCGATTGGCAGTCGTTCGACGTGCTGACTAGCGGCTGCTGCGCCGCCGTCCCATTGCGCTTCCAGAGCGGCGGTCTTCGTCGTCTGCGAGGAGCGCTGGAGGGCGGTCTCAGTTGCGCCGAGGCGATCGACAGTTCGCTGGACGCGCGCTTTTGGTCGCGACGGTCCACGCTACTCGAACTCAAACAGCGCGTGGGCAGTCTCAGCGTCGAAGTGGAGCGCAACTGGACGGGCGAGCCGGACAAGTTTAACCAAGGTCGCGCCGGTTTCTATCTGCTTAGCGAGCTGAAGGAGCTACGCGGGATCGTCAAAGACTGGACGGCCACATTTCCGGGGATCGGCGGTGCCGTCGAGGAGTTGGCCAAGTTTGGACAGGCCGAGATGAACAAGGCTTCGCACTCGCTGCCCAGACAACCCATCGGCCACTTGGAACTGAACGACGCTGCGCCGCCGTTCGTCGTCAGCGACGTGCTCGAGAATCAAATGGACAATCTGGACGCGCTCCTGGTCAGTCTGACGACCAAGGTGGCCGCGTACGACACGGTGGACGAGAAGACGGGCGCGTTCACATTCGACCAATGGATCGTGAACGCTCGGCCGATCGCCAACCGCGTGCTCGACGTGCTGCTGCAGTTGTTGGACTCGCTGATCGACGCGCAACTGCTGCGCCTGTTGGCGTCGATACGCACGGCGGCTCAGGCCGAACTGCATTACCATTGCCAGCTGCGTGCGGACATGGTTCTGTCGCAGTCGTTGGCGACCGTCTGCACTGCGCTGCTCTCGCGCATCGTTCTGCATCCCGAATCGACTGATCTGTCCTTTATCGAATCTTGGCCCAAACTGGGTCCCATGTTCACAATCTGCTCACTTCTGTCGTGTCACGGCGATGACAAGGGTTCGTTGGCGGCCGGCTCATTCGGTTGCCGATCAACTTAGTTTTTTCAGGCATGATGGAAGATATGAGCGAGGCGTGGCGGCTGGTTCGTCATATCGCCCGATTCCGTTTCGTGCGCTCGTTCTCGAGTGTGGCGCAGACGTGCATCCCGCTGGTCGAGGGCACGCGAGCCGAACTGATCGTCAGTCTCCCGTTGGCCGACTCATTGTTCCAGCGTCTGCCCGCCAGTCTCGCGGAGGGTACCTTGTTCCGTGCCGTGCCCGTGTTCTGGAACGTCGGTATCAACTACGAGGCGAGCTTCGTCCAGACCATGGGCGATCCTTCACTCGAACGCCAGTTGAATCTCGACGCGCTGGCCGACGTCGTCGCGTACGTCGATCTGTTTAGACAGTGCGACCCGAAGGAGTCGGCCCTCGTGCACATGGTCGCGGAATTGTCGCAGACGGTCAGTGGCGAGAGTGCGCGAGTGGTTGACAGATTGACAGATTGCGGTTTTTAGGTGCAGTCGTGTCCTTCGAACAAGAACATCAAGATCATCAAGCAGGCGGTGGCGTTGACGCGGATTCTGGGCGGAATGTCGCTGATGTGCTGCAAAAGCGGGAAAGACCGAACGGCGATGGCGATTACGTTGGAGGAAGGACACATCTTGCGGGAGAACTGCGGGGTGTCGGAAGCGCAGCTGGCGGAGATGGTGGTGGCGTTGCGCAGAGACGGGGTGCGGCGCGAAAATTGCCGCAAGAACGTGGGGAAGCCGCTGTACTCGTTCAGTCCGCTGCAGATGCCGTTTATGCCGAAGGAGATGCGCCCGCCCGCCGGGACGTACGGTCAGCAGGTTCAGAGCTAGTTATTATGGTCGAATGTTGCTCGGTAGTATGTGATAGACGCTGTGAACGGACAGGTAGGTGTAGTTTTCTAGTTTTTTAAGCGGCCGCATTGTTTTATCGAGTGTGTACGGCCTTCACAAATGGAGACATCTCTTGTTTAGTTGGACGCCTGCTTTACTGTCTCATGTTGAATGTTTGATGCCAATAGCGACGCCAACTGACCAAATCTGAATTGTACATGTGCCTCGTCTTGTTTTCCTCTCCTAGTACAGTACATTCATTATCTTCTCTGTTTCTGAAGCGAAATTTGTGTTTGTACAGGCTGATATTAGTCAACTTTAATTGTGATTCTAGCATTTTGCATTGTCCATATATGATCGTTTACTGAAATATCATTAAAATTGGCCACCTCTTATGTAATGTAACACACGCATGGCGCGATACGGTAGGTAGGTGATTGTTTCTATGGCGACGCCGGCGCAACTGCAAGTCTCTGCCTTTGAGCTCAGTTGTATTTGCTTTCTCCGTGCGCCATGAGTAAGTCGAAGAAAGCCGAGTTTGATGCGATCTGGCAAGATCGCGACATTCGCTTCGACTTGGACGCCCAGTGAGTGTTTTGTAGGTCTGGATACGTCAATTTTTTCCGTTGAAGGTATTTGCGTTTGCGTCCGGGCGAGCTGATGATCGAGCGGATCGACAATGTGGAGGACACCAAGGGCAATAACGGCGACAAGGGCGTACTGCGCGTCACCAACATTCGTCTCATCTGGCACGCCATCAACATGCCGCGCATCAACCTCAGCATCGGCTACAACGCCATCAACGGCGTTACGACGCGCGCAGCCAATTCAGTATGTGTGGATGAATCATTTGGTCGGTGACATCGAATAGTCTAAGAGGGATATCTGGATAGTTTCCCACAACACAAGTATACGCCCCACCTCTGTTTGGTCGGCCTGCCGTAATCTGACTTTCCCTAAATCTGGCCCACCATATGTGGTGGTGTGTTTGCTTATTTTTTGGCTTAGGCTTAGTGAGACGAGCGTAGCGAGCCGTCTCTCCGTAGCCTACATGGTGGGCCGTATACTTGGGTTGGGCCGATAGTTTGAATTACCACCCACTGTTCTTATTTTTGGTGGATTTGCTTTGGATTCCTTTTCTGGTTGGTTCGCGCATTGTAGCCTACCGTATGCCATTATAGCGACAGTTGATGACCCATCCGCCGCATGTGATTTGTGCGATTCGCTGATTGCAGAAACTTCGAGGTCAGACAGAATCGTTGTACCTGATGGCGAAGAATGCTACGACTCGTTTTGAGTTTATTTTCACGTGCATGAATCCGGCGCACACGAAGCTCTTCACCACCGTCATCGCGGTTCATCGGTTAGTTCTTCTCGCTGAAATTCTATTCTATGCCAGACTAATCATTATTCAGTGCATACGAAACGACCAAGCTATATCGAGAGTTGAAGATGCGCGGAGCCATCATTGACGAAGACCAGCTGCGCATGCTGCCTCAGGAAGAGCAGTACAACCGCATCGAGGGCGTCTGGAACCTGAGCAGCGACCAAGTAGAAGAACACCGGCTCAATGATTGACTAGGCCGTTGCCTTTCAGGGTAATCTCGGCATCATGATCATCACGAACGTTCGCGTCGTCTGGTTCGCCTCAATGAACGCCATGTATAATGTCAGCGTGCCATACTTGCAACTGGTACTGTATTATTTGTGGAGGAGGTCGCTCGACAACTATTTTCATTGCAGAAGAGCTGCAAGATGCGCGATTCCAAGTTCGGATTGGCGTTGGTCATCGAGACTTCGGCGCAAGTGCGTTTGGTTGCGCTCGACGTTCCGAAAATGAACGAGAATGTTGCAGAGTGGCGAGTACGTGTTGGGATTTCGCGTCGACCCAGAAGAGAAACTGCAGCGCGTGTGCAAGGAAATTCAGCAGATGTCCCGAGCGTTCATGACCAAACCGATCTTCGGCGTCCAATTCGCCAAGGAACGCCCGGTACCGAATGGCCTCGGGTGATGAAAACGTGGAGGGACAATGACGAGCGTTTAGGGAACGCCGCAGTCGGTGGGACAGACGGTCGAGCAGACCGAGGACGACGTCGAGATCGACACGCGCTCGGTCCGACCCGACGCCTTCGCAGTGCGTTTCCGTTTCTTTTCATGAAAGGTGGGCTGGACGGCGCGTTTCAGGCGTATTTCGCAGACGGCGGCAAGTCGGACCAGTCGCGTTGTCCGGTCTACTCGGAGGAGTTGGGTCTGGCGATCGAGAAACTCAAGGACGGCTTCACGTTGCGCGACTTATGGGAGATTCATGTCGAGTGATTCAAATGTTCGTTCCCTCAGTGGCGGTCACGCCCTTGACTGTTTCCTGTGCTCAGTGCCGAATTAGCTTCTTTCTTTCGTCCGCCGTCTGAGAAAGGCCGTTGGTTTTTGCGGCGGCGCGACCTTGACGACAGATGCGTAGTGGTCGCAGCCGACCTCGCTCGCGCCGTTCTCGTGCCGCACTGCGCATCACCATATTTTTGTGTAAACGGATCGCCTCCGACCGCGTCGCGCAACGATGCGGTGCGGATGAGGTGACGTCTCTTTCGGATCGACTGACGTTCCCTTTTCGGGCGACGCGCATGCGATTCCACCCTCCATCCCATGTGAACATGGTGCTCAGTGCGCTCTCGACCCTCATCTCCACCATCGGCGAGTCGCCTTTTCGCCTCCTTACTCATATGCGACTCGATTTTTTAGGCGTAGTCGCTGCAATACAACAGCAATCGGCCGGGTTCACGTTACCGCCGGTCGGAGCGCAGCTTCCGGCCGTCGCCGTCGAGTTGGTTCCCGCAAGTGGCAAACCGACGACCGGTGGCCACGATTGTCGTTCAGCAGTCCTGTGTAATCAAGGCGCTTGGGCCGACTTCGGTTTGGCGCTCGCGGGTCTGATGCCCAAACAAGACATTTGCTCGTATGTCAACGAATGGCGCATTCATGACGGACAGTCCGTTCTGTTCCAGAAAGTATCAGCCGTCTTCTTCGTGCGCTTCAATCGCGTTGACGCGGTGTCGGGGGAAGATGGACGAAGCCGCCGAGCAGCTGCTCGTCTCCTTCGCGCACGTCGTCATCTCCTGGTGCTACGACGATGGACAGACGCTGGCTGGTCGGTCGTTGCTCGTTCAAAAGTCACCGTAACTGCGGACTTCAGCACTGAACGAGTATTCGACGTGCTACAGCATGGCGGCGTTGGACTCGCTGATTACTCACAGTTGCTTGTCGAAGATGGGTGCGCCTCATTCAATGCGCAGTATCAGTTCCGCGGTGGAAAACCGTTCACCCGAACAGCGTGCCGCTCTTGCGAAAACTATTGGAAATTTCCTCGGCGGGTATGTTCGACAATCGCAATATCGTGTATGCCGTTGTTTTCAGCTATCAGAGCGGCGCGATTGTCTGCCTACACAAGGCGGTGAAAGACACGTGCGGTCTCGATGCGGCCAATTTGCTTCTTGGTCCAGCGATCGAGCTACTGAAACCATCTGCTCTGCTATCTTCCGATCCGTCCACTAATGTCACTGATTCGCCGACCAGCACCACAGCGCCTGCCAACATTTCACTCGAAGCTTTCAATGACACCACACCCGCTTTACATATCGCTTCTCTCGTCAATAATCTTGGATCATCCTTTATACCAAATTCGCTCATCTATTTCCTTGCTGCTCTGTTCGTCAGATTTTGGCTAATTGTACGGCGATGACGCAATTATCATGTCGCTGCTGAAGAATTGACAACTACGATCCGCAGACACCAGACTGATTCCTTGTATTTTTCGTGTGCAATAAATTATGTTCCTTGGCTTTCTTTTTATCTCTTAATCAGTATCTTTTCTGTCACACAATATTTTTCTTGTGTCAATGGTCAAACGGTTCAACGGCTCACTGTCGATGGTTGAAGCGCTGGAATGGAAGATCGAAGTTTTTGCGGAAATGCGGTGAAGTCGAAGCGCGGCAGTCAGCTGCTAGTGGTTGTGCGCGCAGACGAACTGTCGGCGAGTGGAGTGGACTGTCTGTTTTCGGAGGCGGTTCGCATGGGATACGCTGGCGGTCAAGTGCAGTGGTTCCGGAGCGATCGGATCGCAGCGCTTCCCCGCTATTTTTCCGGCGACTCTCGTCGGACATTGCCGGCTCTTCGTAAAGTCACATTTCGCTATTGCGGTCCGCAACTGACCGAAAAACTGGCCGCGTTTTGCGCGGAAATGCATTTGCGCAAGTGTCCCGACCTGTTGGTGGTGGAGTTGTCGGCCTCCGACGTTCCCGCCGACTCGGTGCGAGCGGCACTGCTCGCCATGCTCGCCGACGCTGCCAACTGGATTGCTCAACGTCGCAAACATTTCTCCACGGTCTTTCCCGTCATAGTCGCCCTGAGCGAGTGCGAGAACCAGCATTTCGACGATCTCTTCACCGATTGCTGTTGTTCGTTGTCGTTATTAGCCGATCGCCTTGTGATTCGGTCAACCTCTGTGACCAATGTCTTCAGATGGAACGACAAGGAGTATGTGAAAGAAGTGCCAATAAAGTAGCTTTGTGTAGAATTTTTTTGAATTAGGCTTCTTGATTTTCGTTTTTATCGTATTGGCAATCGTGTATGTTTGCTGAAGTTTGCGTTTGGCGGTATCACAGTTTTATAATGACAGCAGTGGTCGATCGTTAGTGAAGAACGGTGGAGGCAATGGCAATCACTGACTCGAGATGCCCTGACGGTCGCCGCTGGAGAAGGCGAAGGTAGTGACGGGCTTGATGGGGTTGATGAGAGGCGTGACCGTCTTGTCGACGACAGTGACGCCGCGGATGGCGCAGTACGGGAACATCCGCTCGGTCTCGTCGAGTTCCTGCGCCGTCGTCCAGCGACCGGTTTCGACTACCTCCAGCGTGGCGCCGTGCGCGACGACGAGCATCATGGGAAAGCTGCGGGCGGCGTGAGCGGCGTATGCGAGAGCATCGAAGACGCGCTTGTAGTATTCGGTGGGTGATTCGGTAGCGACGAGCGACTGGACCGTCCTCTGCGGTTCGTACGACAAGTCGATCGGCAGTGCGAGTTCGGCGAGTTGCTCAGGGCTGAGCCACGTGGGCGGCGTCGAGCACCACTGCCGCCAGCCGGTCAGGCCCGGCTCGATGCAGATGTGCGCGTTGTGGTTCTGCAGAGTGTTGATGAGGGCGGCGGCCGTCTGCACGCAGCGCAGTTCGGGCGCGCTGAACAGGATCTCGGGCGCGCGTTGGGCGAGTCGCAGTCCGCGGCCGACCATCTGCGCCGTCAGCCGCCCCGTCTCGGTTAAGGGCGCGTCGTCGTCGAAGGCAGCCTGCGGACGCTTGGGGATCGTCAGCGGCATGTTCAGGTCGAACGGACGGTATTGGTCTCCGAGCAGCGCCAGTCTCTGCCAGTCCGGAAACGACGCGTCGACCGGCTCGCCGTGCCGCATCGCCAACACGACCGTGTGAGGCCGTTGCGTCGGCTCCGTTAGCGAGCGCCTGGAGGAGGTGATGGAGACCCTGCTGAAGCTCTGTGTCGAGTCGCCCAGCCCGATAGGTGCCGTGTGGTGCGACAGAGCGGTGCCGTTGGATGAAGACATCGTCAGTGCAAATCTCGCATTCGACCGCTCGCAATAGTACAAATGAAGCAATATGCGCACTTTTATGGTTTTTCTACTTATGAACCCGAGTACTGCACCAGATCATTGCTTTCAATGCACCTTGCATCTGATTTCAAATTACAGACGATATGTTGAAACTTTGAAGCCAGTAGCAGAATAAAAAGAAGACGAGCGATATTAAACAGACGATACTTTCAGCAGCTATAATGAGGCCAAAAGATTTCTGGTTTGCGATTAATTTAAGTGAGACACATCTCAATTGCGAGAGCACTGGATCGGCGAGTAAACGCGCACTTCTTTGCGAGAGCGCCACATACCAGCGTTGAATCTCAGCGTCACAAATCGCCGCCTAAAACTGGTAACGTGTGTATTTTGGTGCTGCTAAGTGACACCGACCACGCTGCGCTTGTCTGATTCGGACCAGTGTTGTTCTTTGCCGGGACCCCACACCTTGTACGAAGCAGTCGATCGGAATCTGATCATGATGCTCATGCCGTCCATGTGCACATCGATCTCACACACTGCCACCTGCGTGAACCGATCCAACACTCTGGCCAAGGTCACGTTGTCCATTGGCTCCCCACCGAACCACACCGCCAACAATACAAATCCTCCTGCATACGTTCATAGAATTACATGAATTGAACAGCAAGTAGGCAAACGAACTGATATTATTTTTTTCCAGCCCACAGGAATCGTATATGGGGCACTTTCTATTGTAATCGATAGACGCCGTATCGGAGAATGGATGGCAGTCTGTGATCGAAGCTTTCGTCCCAATCCAACGACAAGTGCACTGTTGCAGTTGAGGTGGAGAGAAGATGAGCGATGAAGAAGCTGAATCGGTGACGATCGTTTCTCCGACGGCGATGGAGGCGGCGCCCGCCAACCAATGCCGATGATTGCTGGGGCTCGCACAGGCATTTGCGCACATATAGTCGGCTACTTCGTCTCCCGTGCGCTTCAGACAAACTTGGTCGACTCGGCACTTTAATGCGCACGGAAATGCTTTTTCCACTACCACTAAATCTTCCGATATTTGACACTATTCGCTTACACTACTCGTCATTCTTTATTGAATCTTACGAGTGCTGGCGAACTGACTGATCGGCCAGTTGTCCCAGGTGGAAATACATGGATGGTTCTCCTGAGCGACAAATGGTAGATCTTTGCAAAATAGCTCGATATCTGTGAAAGACAAGCTGCCATGAGTGTTGTTCAAGCAACTGGCTACCGCTTTGATGCAGTCATTTCTGAACGAAACCAACTCCTAATTTATGACGCTGGACATGGCTCACCTGCATATGAGCGCCGCATGCGATTCATTAGTGCACCGACCAAGCGTATGATCGCAAAGCGCCTTTCTCAAGAAAAGCTCACCAGAGCATTTTTCCATTGCTTGCACAGAAATGTGCCTCTCTTTGATAAATATGGACGAGTTCCTGATCCATTTGTGGAAGATTTCTTTGGCTTGGGTGTCGTAGTGCATATTGCAACTGCTGTACAGTGTCGTCATTTGATCGACCACCGAACTGCAGAAGTCCAATTCAAGCGAGCGGCAGCCAAGTTGGCACGGCCGATCAACTGCAATTATCGCTAATCAACAGATTCAGTGCCATCCATTTCAAACCTTCTCTGAGGCATTGCTGCAAGTGCACTTGAGCCGTCGAACTCAAGCACTTTGTTTCAAAACGACGAACCGAATGATGGTCGCTGGCAAAACTACCGTAGTGCTGCAAACTGCCAATAATGATTGTGGGTCGTTTCTCCTTACTTGTCGACACAATGTTGCACATTGATGGCACTCGGGACATTCCCTCGACTCGATGAATATCGCCTTTGAGCAGCAGTGCAATTTGAGAGCATGGTCTGGTCTCACTGTGCCTATTTCTTGGCGAAGTCGCTCGAGTGCCACTGATTTCAAGGAGTCTACACGTCGACGTTCGGTGAAGAGCAAGAGACACGTATCGATTTCGTAGCGTTCTGTGGGATTCTGCAATTTTTGCGGTTGCCAGCAATTAAAAAATGAAGGTGAAAGATTTCGTACGCAAAGCGATGAATTGTGCTCTTCGCGTTCCATAAGCCCATTGAGCTCAATGATGCAGTCATCAGCACACGAAGGAGAAATTTTGATGCTCTTACAGCACTTGAACCTGTCTGAAATGGCATGTGGCGCATTGGAATTTCATGGTCCACCGCTTAATTAAACTACAGTAACTTAATTTCATTTCACCATTGATGGATACAAAGAAATCTTCATACCGTATTTAACGCTGATCAAATGGCCATGTTCTCAGTAAATTCAAAAAAACTGCGAACATCATTAGGCCTACGCAAAGACATTTATGTACAACTAGACCCATCTCAGCCACTAACCGTCGCTTTCTAAAAGATTCATATCGCAATTGCTTACAGTGGTTCAGTCGAGACCCTTCGCAAATAAGGAACAGAAAGAGCAAAAGTGTGTTTGATGAGGAGTTCATTTCAGATCGAGTAATCTTGATCTGATGCACGATTGCGTCAGTGTATCGACGACTGTCCAAGAGGTGCCGACAACCCTGGTTAAATTGTCCCTGAACGCTTCAATGCGATTGGTCAGCGATTTCGTTCTCTGCACCCGCCGGCGGCACAAAGAGCCATTGACCACGGATAATTCGCACTTCTTTATTCGACCGACGTCGTTCCCTTGGGAATTATGACCTCTGCGCATCGCCGCATTCTGGCGCCAACATCGGGACATATTTATGCGACCGCACAGTTCTACCAGATGAATTCGTTTCAAACGGTCGCATGCGTTGTGGGAAAACCGAACAAAAAACTCCGACTACCTTATCGTGTATGCAAGAGCGGTCTAAAGCGAAAGGAGAACGATTGCAGATTTTACTCGCAAGTGACTTAAACTCGCGATTTGGTCAAAAAAGGGAATGCGAGTGAACAACACTGAATGATGTGAACAACGAAGTACGTACAACAACACAGTGGCAGATGCTAAACAAGAAGATCGAGAACGCATCTAAGTGAATAAATCGTACATAGACGAACGTTTTGACACAATATAACGAAAAGTGAACTAGCCGAAGATAGATTCTTGCTAAATTGCAAAGGTACAACGTATATTCAAAAAAACGGCGAAGACGCGCAGATTCTGTCCACATATACGGCACTGAACGACCAACTGACGTAATTGTGCAAAGAAAACGAGACGGACACAAACAAGATTCAACAGACATATGTGATTTCTCTCCCATCATAAACGTCGCTCACTAATGAACAAGAACTGAGAATGAAGCAACAACAAGGAATATGTCAGGAAGCACCGCCGAATCGCCCATATAACACCAGTAGCAGTGGAAATGCACCGACCAGGCCACGTTGCGCAGACAGATATACGTAGAACAAGAGCGTCGTCACCCTTCGGCCCACTCCTCCTGCGTGTGGTGGAATTCCGCCTTGTACAGAGTCGGCTGGTCGGGCCTATTCCGCTTGAAGAAACCGCAGCGCCAGCACGCGAACACGATCAGCAGCAGGATGAAGATGCCGATCGCAACCGCCACCGCCAGCGCCCACCACGGCACCGGCACACTCTCGGCGATCTGCGGCACGTCGGGATACGCGTGCGTCGACACCGAGGCGAAGTTGTCGCGCTGGTCTTCCTCGATGCCTTGACGCGGGTCGGTGAGCAGGCTCCCGAACGACGTCACCGACACGTACTCCACGTCGCGGTAGTCCTGCAAAGCTCCGCCGTTCAGCAAGCGTCACTGTACTCCAATTTCACAAACCTCCACAAAAGTGCTGTTCCATAGCCGAGCGCGAATGTCAATGACCGAGGCGACGTCCGGATCGATGAAATCAAAGTGACACCGAATCGGGAAGCACTTGGCCGTCCTCTCCTCGCAGCTCTACACGACAAGAAAGTAATGGATTGCGACTGAGCACGCGAGCACATACCACGTCGACCACGAGCACCTCTTCGCCCGTCTTCTCCGTCACAAGCTTAGGCTTGATGCGCAATTCCCGCCGCGATCTGACGCCGTCACTTTGCGTTTCGCCGACCACATTGTGCGTCTTGACGGACCGCTGAAAACGCAGGGATGCAGGGTGTCGTAAAATTTGCAGAAGAAAACCGACGAACCGCCGGTCTGCTGCGCGGCTTGAGCGCGGGCGGCGCCAATGCGTAGATTGTGTTTACTTTGACACCCAGGGGATTGATCCGTTCTAGTGGCAGATCGGTCGAGCAATAGCGCACTTCCACGCCCTGAAATACAACCGCAGATGAACGAGTCGACGGAAGAGAACTCACTCCATCGAGTTTCGTCGTCGAGATGGTCGGCATTTCGATAAGGTAGAGGGCCCATTTGCCTTTGGGGAAGATGCTCTGCACCTCGTAGGGCCAGTTCAGTTCCACGGTCACGTTCGACACCGACCAGGGTCCGTGGTTGGTGACGGTGTAGCGGTGCTTGACCATAGGGCCGATGTCCTCCTCCAAGTCGATGGCCGACTCGCCGACCACCTGGCCGCCGTAGCGCACGACGTCTGGCGTGGACACGCCGGTCAACTCGAGCTCGGCGCGCTTGATGACGCGCACCGCCATGGAGCACGCGTTATCCGACGGCTGCTTCTCCTCACTCGTGCTGTTCACCACCGCCGTGAACACCAGCTCCTTGCCCAGTCCCTCGGACTTGCCGCGTGCCAATTTGAAGCTCAGTTCAAAGATCAGCTGCAACCGAAGCGACTTTGACCGCGTGTTTCTGCAAACACAGAACGAACTGCGTCAGCCTTCTCCTCGAGCGGATTGCCCAGCGACACGGTGACCAGATCTTGACTGTAGTCGCCGAGATTGATGGAGCCCTTGGAGCCGTTCTTGCGCAACTCGGGCACGTCCAGCTCGTTCGAGTCGTACGTCACATAGAGAATCGTTTCGTAGGCGCGCTCGGCCATATTGCCGACTCGAAAGCGGACATCGATGGTGGCTTTTTCGCCGACTTGTTTCACGTACGTCCCTCCCGCATCGACCCTGAATATGCTATGCATTTTCTTCGTCAACGTTATCGACCAATTGCTGTTCTTTGGTCAACTGGCTCAGTGCCTTATCAAAATAAGTCGCCAAAGTGTCAGAAAAGAGTAACGATAAAAACTAACGTCAAATCCGGCAGAGTGCACTGCATGACCAAGTCGCTTTCGCACACTTTGTCGTCGCCGCATTTTTTGTTGAACGCAATCTAAACGCGGTGTTCGTAAGCAATTCAAGAACAAGCAGAAAAAGTAATTGCATTCAATTGATATACAATACATGTGGCACAAGTACAAAACGACTGACCGTGAACTCTTTTTTGGCGCCCCGTTGATTGAGAACGGGGAATCGGTTGAGATTGGTGATGGGTTCTCCTTCGGCCGGTTGCTCGGGCACTTGCTTGTCAAGAATCTCCACAGAGAATCGGAACTTGAGCGGGTTCAACCAATCTCTGTTGCCATTCTGAATCATCGACATTAATGACTGAGAAAGCAACGACAGAGTGTTACTACGAATCAAGCAGACCTTTGCCACTCGTACTAGCATACATATCATCCTTTTTGTTAGCATTCACAAACAATGACAACGAATTGACAGACATACGGGAACGTAGAAGTGATGAGTCTCGATTTGAGGAGTTTGATCGGCCTGGCGTCCGCACTTCCATTCGAACTCGTTGGCGCTGTTGACCGCCTGCACCAACTTGGCGCGCGGCGCGACTCCGGTCGAGAACGCGATCACCTGCAGGCGACACAGGAACACGTTGCTGCTCAGATCGACCAGTTTGGCGCTGTTCTTGTCGTTCGGATCGCGGCGAACGCGCAGTTCCGTGCGAAATTTGAAACTGAAAAGATTGACACTCGAACAGACGCATGACGGAACAAAATACCAACCAAGTCTGCGCTTCCGATGGACATCCGCCAACATTCTGGTCTTTGTCCACTTCGACGTCCGTGCCGAGCGCCGTCGCTTCGACATTGATGACTGGACGCGAACGGAGCAACACGGCCGCATCAGATCCGAATGCGCCAACGAGCAAATCCGGATAGTCGTTGCCGTCCAGGTCCGAACCGCCAAACAAAGAAAACCCAAACGTTGTCAGCGGTTTATTTTGCGGATAACTTTTCAGATCATCGGCGTCGATTATCTAAGAAAGTAGATTTGAATTAGAAGTTTCCAAACGCAGCAAAATTGCATAGCATCTTCATTGCGAGATGACAGAAATAATATCTGCATTTGCAAAAGAGTATGCGATTTTAGGTGTTGCGTTGCGCGATAATCACCAGATATAGATGCACACAATAATATGATCTACATTTACGAACCTGAGCCGGTTCCGCACTGAATTCCTCGAATCGACGGGCTCCATGGAAGATGAACACTGTCCCGCGGCCATCGTTCGCAAAGGGAGCGCCAACCGCGAAATCTGCAGCACATATTTCGCAAGGAGCGTCATCACTAATTCACTTACCATTCAGATGAAACTCGTCCTTGTCGATGTCGCCCAGTTTCGCGATGGAAAGACCGAATTGGCTGTGTGCTCCTTTCGCTCGCAGCTGCACGGGTTCGAAGAAGACGTTGGCGTTTTTGTCGCGGGGCTGTCGGACGCCGCGCGAGAAATAGACGAACACGGCGCCGCCCCACGCGCCCTCGTCATCTTCGACGTAGTGGAACGGAGCGCCGACTAGCAGGTCGTCGAAGCTGAACAACAATTACGTTCGTCCGTCCACCGCCCATAAAGTTTGGTCGCACTCACCCATCGTTGTTCAAATCGATCACTTCGACGGCGTAGCCAAAGGCCGAACCTAGCTTCGTCCCGGTCAGCATGAACTGATCGTCGAGCAGCGTTAAGTCATTCATCGTCTCACTTGAATTATACTTCTTGTGGAATGGAAGAAACACAACTGCGCCAGTTTGGTCGTATCGGGTCGCTCCCGACACGATCGTCACATTGTTAATATCCTCATACCTGAAGCAAGAGCACAACATAGACTCGCCCAACACACGGATGCATTAATGAACATAGTCGAGAGATAATAACGCAAAACGCACCAGAAACCGAAGCGGCCTATCTTGACCGAGAAGCCGAGGTAATCATGAGCGGCCAGGACGGCACGAACTCCGTTTTCATCTTTGTCAACATCCATCGTCCATCGATCACGAATAATGTCGAATTGATCGGGCGGGTACAGTCGACTGAACACGCCGCCCGTCCACTTGCGAGCGCCCGGCAGCCCCGTGGTGACCATGTCCATCGCCTAACAATGGAGCGATTGAAGCGCCGTCAGTCGGGCGTCGGCTACCTGATCAACGTGCGCACTGAACCCTTCCATGCACGCGCCGAAGTTGTTGTGCCGGTCTTCGTGGTCGAGCGAGAAGCACGAGTGAATGATGCTGGTCTGTCGCATCGCGTCGTCCAACACGTAGCACGTGCCGTCCGTGTACGCCGACATGTTGTGGTAGCGCAACAGCGGAGCGCACACCTAAACCCATCGGCATGAACGAAACACGATGGAAATCGAGAACGGTCCCCCGAGGATGGGTCGCGGGCGTATTGATTTGGGGCACACAGGCGCGAGAACAGACGGCCCGATGACCGCACAGTGGCTCATGCTTGATTAGCGATGAATCGCCCATCGATTCGCATTAGATGGTCGAGGGCGACCCCCCGCCGAGAATTGGGCAAGAAGAACCGACCACGACGCGACTGTCTGGCTTGCCCGACGTCGCAATCACCGAGCCGAGTTGCTGGTGATTCTTGCCGTCGTAGTGCACTTCGCGACCATTGATCGACGTCGGCTTTTCTACAAATATTACAGATTGATCGCAATAATCACAAACGAGCGGAGAGGAGACACACCGTCGTACGGGTTGGCGGAGGGAGGTGAGCCATCTTCTGATTCGTCGACGGCGTATTCCACCTGCTCCTGCTTGCACCAATCGCCGAGGCGCGCGCTGGAGTTGGAGTGGACGGTGGTCAGCGGACAGGAGAAGATGGCCCCCGCCTGATCGGTGCCGACCTGCCCCGACTGGGCCTTGGGCGCTCCGACCAACAAACTGTAATGCGATCACTGTTTGCACGCATAAACCATTAGATCGCCCGCTTTGTGGTGCACCTCGACGCGGCATAAGGGCGCGCTCATATTGCAGCTGTTGGACGTGTGAGGGCGCAGATTCGTTCAGTGCGACAATGAGTCCCAAAACAACGCCTCCCCGACGAAACGCCGTTGACCGGATCGCGGCAGCCCGGGCTACGCCAAGGTCGTCCTTTTCATCAACCGTGCTGATGTGTTTATCTTGCGACTCGAGACGCCGTACGCGACACGCCGCCGACCGACTGCCCGGCAGTGGCGCACTACCGCAGAGGGTCGCCGTGCACAGACCGACGCCCCTTTCGTTTCGTCTCGCAAGGGCGGATCTGCGTTCAGCGGCGACCAGCCGAGGCGCCAATCTTTTTACGCCGCCATCGCATTGACTCACTCACTATGCGCCGCCATGATCCGTCTGACTCACACTCGTCAAGCAACACATCAATTTCCCGCCTCCGACTCACACCCATCCACCATTCACGCGCAAATGTTTCTAAACAACATTCACTTACACTGGCACATTTCCTTTGAAGTGTTGAGCCACGGAGTACCCAAAGTAGGTACCCGGCGCTCCTAATTTGAAGATTGGAACGTTCGTATCGAGATTATATCCTTCAGCAAGGAATAGTTGAAGAAGCAGCCAACACAGTGAAGAAAATTTGCAGTTCAACGGACGCCACAAGTGCAGCATGATCAGATTATCTTTTCAAATATTTTTGAAAAGAGGGCGTGCAGAACTCAGTTCTTAAAGAAGCGTCGCTTGACGGCAGAAATAAGCCGCTCATCGATGGTCAACAAGGTATTCAACACCTCAGCATTTTCCTTCCTGGTTTTCACCCAAGACTGCCAGCTGAACCCGGTAACAGCGACCTCCGGTAACACGGCAGAGCTGCAATCGTCAAAATTCCATGTCAAAGACTAGCAAGTAATGATTCGTCTTCTTTACGACTGCAACATTAACACAAAACAACTGAAAACCGATTCTTGTACAAAATCTGTGGCTTGAGCGCCAAAACTAGCATAATAAAAATCATGAAGGTAAATGCCGTGTATTTTCAACAATTAGCAGAAATTAAAGGTTACAACAAGCATAGTTATGAAAATTTGCATAAAACATGAGCTGCACTGCCACATAGACTTGCACTGGTTGAAATTTCAGAATTGGGAACACAATCACAGAGCATAATCGACCAAGACAACAATCAACAATCGTCCGATTTCTCGATAATTCAACAACAATTCTAGCCGCGACCTATCAGTCACCTCAATGTCAAAAACCATAGCCTAACCTAGATCTCGAGAAATCTGCTGCAACCACACGGGACAGTTCCAAAGCGGAAACGACTTTTTATTGAACGCAGATCAAGCGAAATCTAACAATCAGACACGTGAAAACGGACCGAGCAAATAGGCGATAAAATTTCAATTCTGAATGACAAATCATCGGATTTTATTTTTATTCCGATGTTCGCCTCGTCGCCGTTTTTCTCCCTTCGAATCAAGAGCGCGGATGCTGCGGAATGCGGACACACCCCAGACCCCACGCTCACTCTAAAGTCAAAAGCAGAGAGCGCGGCTCTTGGCTACCGTTCCTACCGTACCTGCTTTCGGTTTCGTGTCGAGACTTGAGATTGTATGATCAACTGCAACACAGTGCTATTGTTCGATCACAGAAGCGGGCGAGATGACTCGGGACTGCTGCTGTCGGGCGATCCCCGACGGATGGAACGAAGCGAATCTGAAACCCGAACAGGAACGTGATCAAAGCCTTTTCGTCGTAGAAATAGTTCGAACATGCCAATGATCATAGGGCGAGCATTTGCAAAATAAAGCACAAAGACACCAGCTTAAAACGGAAGTAAAATGGTAAATTGATGAACATAGCGCCATTTGCGTAACTTTTCTACTGAGATTTGGTCGGTACAATGGTTCGTCTGTTGACGGCTCTGCTGTTCGTCGGATCCTTCCGGCCACACACACGTTCGATGTGTACGGAATGCGCGTAGAGAAAAAGCGCAGTTCGATGTCTCATGTGGGCAGTGTTCAGGGACACAGAGAGCAGTGCGGCCACGGAGGTCAACGTCGGTCAGCCGTTCACGCTGACTTTGTTCGGCGACCAGCTAAACAGGACGTGCGCCGTGTATCTGACCACGGTCCACCTTTGCGAAGATTGGCGCAAGGCG
>JAQGCX010000005.1:0-70769 GCA_034700205.1 Plectus parietinus
TTAGCCTAAATTGGTAACTTACGGATTGGTTTGGTACGGCTTTACACGTGCGAAAGTGCTGAAAAGTCGCTTTTTTGAGTAAATGGACCTACTCCTTTAAGCGTGAGCCGGAAATTTTTCGGCACCTATCCAACATAAATTCTCGGAAAACCTAGCTATCAAATGAGCTATCAACCGTCTAATTTGGTCAACCCTGCGCTGAGAAAGGTTCAAAAAAAGTTCATCACAATATCTTTGCTCACTCTGTATTTAAGTACTATAGGCTGTCACTAATTATGCGCGCGCCTGTAAAAAGTTGTTTTCAAAATGTCAAATCATACTGAAATTAAATTTCGAAGAGATTGATCTCCAGTTGTCGATATTTGACATCATTGGTTTTGACCAAAAGTGTTCATTTTTCGCCCGTCTCAAATGTGTCATCGATAAACCTATCATAACTAACAACCGTGCACTCAATTAATCTGAAATTTTAACACAGTAAATAACATGTCTTGATATATTTATGGTATTGATCTGGTCGATTTTGGTTGAGATACAGCAAATTGAATCCATTGATTCTTTTTTTGAGCCACCCTATAGGTTCGTGCATGTGTCTGCAGTCATGTAAGTCTGCAGAACATTTGAGTCGGAGGGCAAGGTGTGGCGTCAGGGCGTGTCGAGCACGCCGGCTACTCGTCTGGACGTGCTCAATCTACAGCAGCAGCTGGACGCGGCGCTGGACGAACGGCACGCGAAGAAGTTCGGTGTGTGCCCGATCCGACGAGACATCTACGATCAGTTGTTCGGTGGGTGTGTGGATTGGACAAATCGATCCTAATGCGATCTTAGACGAGCTGATTCGGCAAGTTGCGGTGAATTGCGCCGAACGCGGTCTGCTGCTGATGCGCGTGCGTGATGAGCTCCGGTTGACCAACGCGACGTATCAGTCGTTGCTCGAAAGCGCCGTCGCGTACGGCCTGCGCAAAGCGCTCCTCGTCGAGCAACACCAATCGCAGGCGGCGGTTGAGCGCGACCAGGAACGCCAACGCAACGTCGACCTGATTGCCAAAGTGAGTCGGTGGCCAACTGCGGCCTGCTCGACGTCCGTATCGACCCTTTCCCTGCGGCACTTACCGCTTCATCGGTCGTCGTCAGCAATCGAATCCCACCGCCTTTCCGATCTGGGCGAGCATCGTTCTTTTGCGATCAAAATAACCTTGCTCTCGCCGACCTCCGACATTTCTTTTCCGTCCGATTTACGATGCGCAAGCCGGGCTCATTTTTCAAGGTGGAGCAGCTCGAACTCCATCTCGCTGAAGAACGGCGTGTAAACGAAGAGGAACTGGCGCTGCTCGAAGAACGCATGACCGAAGACAACCAACGCCTTCGCGACGCCAACAATACTCTCAAGGTAAGCGAAAATTATCACGAACGGCGATCCCAGACTGAATGTCCGATTATCTTAGTACCAGTTACAAGCATTACTGCAGTTGGACCAAGAAGCCAAAGTGGCTGAACAAGATGTGAAGAAGATCGATAGTTAGACAATGGCGGTAGGGCAGCGATTGCTGAGCACACACGCACATACTCGGCGTCGAATGAATGCACCGATTTGCAATTGCTCGTTTGACCATTGGCACGATTGCACCGTGTTCGTTTTAGTGCATTGATGAGAGCGAAGTGGTCATCCAATGTCCGCACTGTCAGCACCGAAGTTCACCCGCAGAATTGTCGTTGCGCACCGCCGACACGACGCTGCTGCTCGAGCCCGACGAACAGACGGAATCCGTAGTCTGCGTTGTGCTGCTTGAATTAATTCCGTCATGTATCATAATGGCTGCAGTCATTATTTGCGTTGTGATTCTGCTCGGTAAATTGGGCTAACTGTTGCCATCGATTACTGGTCGCACTGCACCACACCCTTCTAATTGGCCGCGGCTAGTGTCGGGTCGGTCGGTCTATAATACAAACCAAATAGAAAAACTCGACGGCAATCTCATAGAGCGACGACTGAAATTGTTTGTTCACCTTTGTTTACTGACGCAGAGAAAGCCGTCCAGTCGGCTAGTTTTCATCCAGCTTCAGCTGACGCGCCACCTGCCCTCATCTGCTCAAGTTGCCTGAACTGTGCAAGCGGCTCCAACCTACCTCCCGCCGATTTTCTTCCTAATCTGGTTTTTTACGAAAGGTCCGTTGAACCTTGGTTTCTGTCGATTGTTTGCCGCTTTTCATGCGGGCTAAGGCGGTGTGTCCAACCTCCAAAGCAAACGGTGGTCTGAATGGATGTTGACACAGAATGCTTATTCACATTGTTTGTATGTAGTTTGCGGGCATTGTACTCATATGTCTGCTAGTGTGCAGCTGTGACAGCTGATGTGTTGCAGGTGCTGCTGATTAGTACATTCAGTCGCACCCAAACGACCGTACGAATCGCAATGTTCGAAGTTCGTCTCCTGTTTCTCATCGTTGCCGCTGTCATCTCACCAGCACTAGCTATTGAGCCGAATGATTTCGATGTCATCGTGGTTGGGGGTGGGCTGTCCGGCATGACGGCAGCATATGAGTTGAACAAGTATCAAGCCAATATATCTCTACTGGTTCTTGAAGCTCAGAACCGACTTGGAGGGCGAGCCTTGACGGTCGAACTACCTGGCCCAAACGGCACCGATTCTTTTGACATGGGTAGGTGATTTACGGTTTCGCTTCGCGCCGATCAGGACGAATTAAATAAAATTTGCAGGTGCACAATGGGTGGGGAAGACGCAGCACTACGTGATGTACATGCTCAATCAGCTCGGAATCGGCACGTACGCTCAGTACATGGACGGAGACAAAATGCAGCGGATGACAGCGAACGGGACCATCAACCACCATCAAGATGTGCGCGCTTCGATCCTCGGGAACCCCGATGTCATCAAGCTGTTCGGCGATATCCAAAACCACGCGCAGAAAGTTGGACCGACGGACCCAATGAGGGACTCTCAGGCGGCGGAATGGAATCAAATGAGCGTGGCGGATTACGCGCAGAAGGCCGGCTGGACGCAGGAGAATCGCGCCACGCTCGATCTTGTTTGCAACCTCCTTTTTGACACCACACCCAACCAAGTGTCCATGCTCTTCTTTCTCATGTTTGTCAACAGCACCGGAGACAGTTTTGATACGTTAACCGGCTACGATGGCAACGGTGCGAACGCGTACAAGATTGCCAACGGCGCCCAGGCGTTGGTCGAAAAGATCGCTACGGGTATACCGAATGTGCGCCCCTTCCGTCAAGTCATTCGAGTGCGCACGCTGGGCGATCGCGTCGAGGTCGAGACCAAAGAGGGCGACATCAAACACGCTCGCTTCGTCATCATCGCCGTTCCGCCGAACAAGGCGGCCGATATTAGCTTCCAGCCCGCGTTGCCCGACGAAAAGTTGCAGCTCCTGCACAGCTTTGTTCCCAAAGGCACGGGGTACAAGTTCATCTTCACCTACTCGACCACGTGGTGGCGCACGAAAAACTTGTCCGGGCAGGTGCTATCGACCGCGCAGACTCCCGCTACGTCGACCGATCCACCGCTACCGGCGTTGATCACG
Source organism: Plectus parietinus (assembly GCA_034700205.1). Taxonomy (NCBI): domain Eukaryota; kingdom Metazoa; phylum Nematoda; class Chromadorea; order Plectida; family Plectidae; genus Plectus; species Plectus parietinus. The sequence goes on from JAQGCX010000005.1 coordinate 3,559, forward strand.
TACGACGCAACGACGTCTACGGGAACGCCGGCTCTGATCGGCTTCGCAGACTTCGGCCACGAATACTCCAAGGAAACTCGCCGCCAAGCGTACCTCAGTGTAATGGAACAGTTCTTCGGGGATGACGTCAACCACTTCCTCGGATTCTCAGATCAAGAGTGGTTTAAGGACGTGTACTCAAAGGGCTGCGTCGCGGCACTTGCACCCGGCAGGATGCCCAACAACATCTCGGCACTTCTGCGATCGCCCACGAACGGTCGCGTGTTTTGGGCGGGGACGGAGACGGCCACGATCTGGATGGGCTACATGAACGGCGCCGTGCAAGCCGGACGTCGCGCAGCTGGAGAAGTGCTCGATCAATATAATATCACGCACCACCTCTACGACGTTATGAATGATGGAGCTACTCGCCACATCTCAATCACACTCTTCGGAGTGGTCATCGCCTTGTCGCTCGTGTTGCTGCTCAACTAATCAAAACCAGTCGGTGCGTGCTACCGCAGTTATCGAGTTATCGTTCGTCGCGTTTACATATGCGTATCTGTTGTGGTGTTGTGTTTTGTATAAAGAATGCTAGAGATGTCGCCTCATAATAAATTAACTACGGAAATTACCCATCATTCAGCTTACCGAACCAACAGCCGGGACTCGTAGAAAACATATGAAAGAGGGGAGGAAAAGCCGAAGACACTCGGTAAACGCTGTGAAAAACAAGTGCGATCCTAGCATTGATTGAATTTGCGATCACAAATCAGTCTAAACTGTCCCAAATCGGATGCGACAATATCGAAAATATTCAGATGTACAAATCGAAATGGGGCGCAACAAGACAACAGATAAAGTAAAACATCAATCACGTTCATTCTGTTATGACCGAATCGGATATTCGGATACTTTCTCAATCGTCGTACACAGTCACCAAAGAGCTCAAATCAACAGCTACACCATGAAATACGGAGGTTAATCGCGCGAGCAAGTTTTATTCTGCTTCTGACAGTGATTCAAATGCGAAGCACAAATTATCATAAAAAATATCTGTATCGAACAGTCAGTCGAGTCAGTATGCATACACGCACACAGCCGCCACCGAATCAGCGATTTGTGCGCAAACCGGGACAAAACAAAGGAGGAGTGACATCCCACATCAGGCACGAGAAACATCGCCGACACTAAACACTCACCCCAAATCGTCAAACGCGCAGAGTGACCGACTTAGGCAACTACCGACGTCTTCCTTTGAGCATTTTCAGCGTTTTCACCATCAGCGCACCCTTCTTGGTCGCCGACTTTTTCTTGTCCGAGTGCGAGCCGAGCGCCGAGTTGAGATTGCGCACTGCGCCGGGCAGTTGGCGCAGCGAATCGCTCGTGCCTTTGTCGAAGATTTCCCGCCGCGCCGCCCTCACCTGAAACAAAGAGCGCATTAATAGGACACGTCGGCTGAAGAACGCGGATAGACGGAGGGTGAACGGAGATTTGTCACAATAAGTCAAATATGAACCTCGAGAGCGCCGGGCAATTCGCGACCGATCACGGCGGTGCCGTTCCTGACCTGACGTTTGCGCACATCGCGCGGCGCCTTGGCATCCGCGAGTTTCGCCGTCCGCACCGGCGATACGACTTCCTTGTGGTGCTGCACGATTCGCGTCGACAGCTTCTTCAGCTTCTCATCCCGTTCGTACACCATTCGCTGCAGAGGCAATCCACCGTCACAACAAAATATCAGAAAATTATGCGCCGCCGACGTCCCGCCGTCTATATCTTTATTATCCTCTCACCTGGTAGCATTCGCGCCATGTTTCGTCATCGTGCGAGCGACAATCGCGAAAGTCTTTTTGGCAGTGTTTCTCCCACAAACAGTCGCTGTCCTCAATCAGGTACTGCAATCCAAGTTTACATGAGAATCACAATTCACGAATGGCAGTACGATCGATGAAGCCTCAGAACATGCGACATACATTTCAGAGTTGATAGGCGAAGAAAAAAGTGAAGAACATACGGGATTGCGCTGCTCGACGTAATAGAGCTGCGAAGTCGAGCATCTTTCCAAGACCGGCTTCAAAATGTCGAACGGAATATCGCCCGTGTCTTCGATAGCTGCAGAAGCGAACGTTGACATTTCAATGCAAAGAATTCGCACCGTCAACATTTTCGCATATCGTACGAATGCACATCTCGAACAGCGTCGGCACCTTGGTCATTGTCGCCGTTTTTTTCCGACCTGCGTACATTTTCATCGTATTATTATTCTTCCCCGTGAAAAGATTGACGTCCAGAATTGCCGTCTTTCCTTTTGCACCTGAAGAGCAAAAGAGTATTGGGAAATAGTCGTGTGACGAAAGCTTGTAGTATGAAATTTTTAATTTCGTTAACCAAACAGATAGGGAAAATAAAGAGCCCGACCTCCTGGTGCGCTGCGATCGTCGTCGCTAGTGGCGGTGGGCACGACTGGCTCATAGTTGAGTACGCGTGGTTTGGGCCGGTAGTTCGGGTCCAGATTGCCCGAGTGTTTCGCCCAGTCCAATTCCTCTACTCGCGGCTTCTTCGGCTTGCTATGTTTCACTGCGTCGCTCTTCGCCAGCACGTCTTCGAAACTCATTCCCTTGGGGGCCACAGTTTTCCGATCCTCGTGCTCTTTCTTCTGCTTCTTCTTCGCAGGTTCTTTGTGGTCGTCGCGTGAACGTCTTCTGCTCGGCTCTGGCGGCGCTTCCTCCTCAGGCGGCGTCATCTGTCGGACTCGGTGGTGTTCACGGACTCCGCCGTTCCTTGCCACGTCCTTCCACATGACGACCAGCTCCTGCGCCTTCTCGCCAAACTCTTCGTGGTTGCGCAACTGGTTGACGGCCTTGCCCACACCCGTCTCCGACAGTCGTTCCAAATTCATCGGCAGCTTTGCCAGTCGACGAAGCGCGTGCTCGATCTGAAAACAAATGTCGTCTGCAATTCATGAGATTCCAAGAATACCAGGCAGATTAACAAATACAACGTAGCCATTGAAATCAAGTGACAGCAACTGCATAACACGAGACGAAACAGATAGAGAAAAAAATCAGACCAACCTTGTCATCGTCCATCAACAGCTTCATATACTTGGCGATCTTAGAGCGGATTTCTTCTTCGTCGTCCATTGTCATTATCGCTTTCAATCCCAGCGATGGGAATTAGCAACCACGACCGGCTCGGGTCGTTTCTGTTCGGATTCGTTGAGCTGAGTGTCTTGGAAAAAACGACAGGGCGGGTCGATGCCAGCCAAAGGCCGGGATCGTCTCCGTTCCAAGCCGCAGTTCAGTGGCTACAAGAGCAAGAAACGTACATGAACAATAACGCCATAAGTTCCTGGACGTTCGAGTCGTGCCGTAGTTTTTGCAGACACACTTCGCATGTGGCATGGAAATTCCTGATTCATTGTTGTTGCAAGACCAAGAATACCGTATACCTCAATTGAATGGAGAATTTGCGATGGCAATGGGCGCTCGACCCGCGCCGACCTCTCTCATGTCGATCGTCGAGCAGCGGGTGGCTAAGTTCTGGCAGTCATTGGTGCGTGAGTGACCGCTGGTGTTTGGCTGACCTCTCGCTCGAACGGTCATCAACCGTCCTCTGCTCTGTGAAGAAAAGTCGAAGATGTTCAACGTCCAGGTTCTTCTTCTGGTCTTTGTCGCGGCGGTCCATCTCAAGCAGACTCAGGCTTGTCAGCCGCTGCTTCAACCCGCTCGTCTTGGCAGACAACAGTCTGAAAAGCAGGCGGTCCTCTCCAGCAATGCTGTCCTCTCCAGCGACGCAGAGGAACGCATCTCAAAGATAGCACGACTTGGCGATGGCGAAAGTGAGTGTTCCAAGAGAAGCAATTGAAACAAACCACTGGGAGCTATTTATTTGCAGACTTGACCATGACCATGACCATGGCCATGGCGTCCGAGACGATGTCAATGGTGTCGGAGATGATGTGCGTGGAGCAGAACAATTGCACAACGAACGCAGACTGCTTCGGAGGGGTGTGCAGAACGGACTCGAGCCAGTGCAGTTGCTCTTGCGATGTTGGCCGTGGGTGCGCGACTGACGATCAGTGTGGACCGGGCGGAGTTTGTGGCGGCGACGTAGCCAACTTGTTCGTGATTTTCAACAATTACAACCGCAGCTTTGTCAGATGGCTAATTACTTGTGTTTAGGTGTGTGTGCGCCTGCGTCCACCTGCGCCAGTGCATGACCTTCGGCCACTGCGGAGGACGCAATCAGTCCAACAACTGCGTGTCCAAGTGCGTCGATGTGAACGGCGTCGCTCAGGAATGCAACTCGAAGACCACGTGCATCAAAGGGTCGCAGTGCCTGAGTGGCGTTTGCATCGGTGGCGGCAAAGTGCTAGGTAAACTTTTTTTTTTTGGAAATTTCGAATGATACGGTATCCGATATTTTCGTTCGATTAACTTTTGGTGCCAACTGTTCACAATAAATTTTTTAGAAGACGGACATACGATCGGCGTGTCGTGCACACTGGCGACGGCGGCGAGCGACTGTGCGGGTATCGGCGCAGAGACGTGCTCTGAGGAGATGGGCGCCTGCATCCTGGACATGGAAAGCTCGAAGATCGGGCAGTCGACCTGCTCGAGCGAAGGCGTGGGTGCCACGCTCGGCTTCCCGACCTGCGTGTCCGGCGACAAGCGGGCCATCGTGTGCGGCGACGGACTCATGTGCGCTCGTGCTGCTCACTGCGGTCTCTGCGATTGCGACCTTTGAATCGTTGTTACATTCAGCTTTATGTTTCATGTCTGTTTTCACCAGCCACTCTCAACTGTATTTATTGTGCCGTACATAGTTAAGCAATACGTTTTCGATAGTTTTATATGCACCAACCGACAATAAAAAATCAGCAGGCGTGCTCATATGAACGAAAAAACGGTGTGATAAGAATCAAAAAATATTAGCGCAAGCGATGGCAACATTGAATGCCGTCAATTGCTACAGTACACGAGGACGACGATCGATGATAGAAGAAACTGAAGGTCGCATTGTTCGTCGTCATCTGCTTCGGTTGATTAGACAACATGATAATGTCTGTTCACTTTATTCTCTCTTCGTCCATACCGCGACAGATACTTTTTATAGTATCAGCAGCACTATCAACAACAATACGAGAAACTGCGGCAGTTAACGTCAAACTCCATCTGCTCACAATGCCAATATACAATCGCACGCAATAGAAATACATTCATGTGCCTCAACAAAAATAACAGTTGGCGACACCAGCATCCGTCGAGACTCGAGAGACGACGCTGTCCACAAAACAGTGATATATCGACCAATGAAGCGAAAGTACGTGTTGCAGCGCAACAGCCGGCGGCAGCACAGGCGAAGAAATACTCTTCTCGCTAGCGTTGATCAACAATCCATATCAATCAGCAAAGAGTCCCAGAAAAGAGCAAATGTGAATCAGCGCCGAATAATAGCAATAGTAGAAAATTGTCCCGCTCTGATGACACAGTCACGGCAGAACCGGTGAAAATGCCGGCCGAAGAACAGGAAGGGCTAGTCGTCGCCCACCGACACACCGTCGGCTCCGTCTCCAGGCGTCGGCGACTTTGGCGTGTCCGCCACTGCTTCCGTTCCATCGATGCGTGGTGACGGCTTCAATTGCGGTTTCGAAGGAGACACGCTTCTTGAACGACTTCGTGACCGCGACCTGCAAATGCAAACAGCTCAATAAAGACCTGTAGACGCACGGGTACGCATGTCATCAGTCAACAGCGCAATGCAGACATGGGCACGTTTTTTCCGGTAGGGGGTAGCGATCCCCGGCTGGGGGAGGTATATACCCCCCCCAAATTCCCAAAAAAAAATTTGTTCCTGAGAAACACGTTTGGGAAAAAAACCTCTCCCTCCTCCTGGCGACCCTTTTTTTAAAAAAAAGGTCGCCAAAATCTCAAAATTTTTTGACCATACCCCCAACCAATTTTGGCCGGAGGTATGGAGGTCCTTGGGAAGGTATATACCCCCCCACACCTATGTCTGTCCAATGTCCTATTTTCAGTCCAATTACCTCAAACCACACTCACTTCTCATTCTAATCAAAGCTCACCTAGTCCTACAAACCCGCTTCAAAACTAAACAACACAAGGGACGCATCGGTGTTCATCGCGTTTCTACTTCCATGTTGCACCAAGAAATCTTGCGCTACCGTACCTTGATCGACTTCGACTAGCTGTGTGATCGCGACTGTTCGGAGATCGGGAACGCGAACGGGACCGAGAACGCCGCGACCGTCGACTGTATCTGCCGCGTCTGTAGCTGCGATCTCTGTCCGTGTAAGACCGCCGATACCCATCGCCAATCGGAGAACGAGATCTTCTTCGTGGTCTAAACAACACATCAATTGAGCACACAGGAAAGACAGTGGAAAGTCGAACCGGTATTCAGCATCCCGGTCGGGTCGGTTGAAATCCCGGTCGCGTCTGTTGTAATCGCGATGATTGTCCTGTTCGAGCATCTTCTGCTGCTGCATAATGAGCCCCTTGGGCGCCTGGTCGCCGTGCATGTAGCGGCATTTGTCGTTGAACGAGCACTTGCCGGCGGCGTAGTAAGGACACTGTTTCGGCAAGTCTGAATCGGTGGCGCAATTGATTGCATTGTTCGTGTGTTGCTACTCAAGTATTTAGTCATACTCGGATTGCGGTCGGCACCATTGGATGGTTGCTGACGGACGGGGACTGGCGGAACAATAGGCGGACCGGCGCCGAGGAGAGCAGGGCGTCCGCCGCCGCCGACAATCGGAGGAGGCAGCAACGGAGGACGCTGATTGGTGGGTGGAAAACCGCCATATGGCGGCATCATGGGAGGAACGCCGGGCGGCATCCCGAGCGGTGGCGCCATGAAGCTCGTGCCCGGCGGACCGAACGAAGCGTGGTACATCATCGGCGGTCGCAGTTGCTGCTGCTGTACCATTGGCGGCATCACCAAACCACCAGGCGGAAAGTTCGCATTCATTTCGTCGTCTAAACACTTTGGGGTTATCAAACACAATCACACTTCACTCTGACTAATCGCGGTCTGTTAAATCTGTGCCAGCACTGTCTGTTCACATCCAGCGAAAGTTCATATTTTTAATTATGTATAGTGCGGAATACAGTGAATTTATGCCTCGAGTGGGCGTCGGGAGCGACGTCGGTTGGACGGAAGCGAGAACAGGCGGTGGAATGGGCAGCGGGGCGGCACTCGGTCCGACCATGCCCTGCTTCTTTAGACCGTCCATCAAGCTCTGGAGGTCGGGCGGCAGCTGTGAGGCGCCGCCGGTCGATTGTGGGCTGACCACCTCCTCCAACGGCATCGGCTTCGGCTCATGATCGACGCTTGCACGCGTGTCACAATCGTCCGGCTCAGTTGGATAGTCCACCACCCTGAAGATTCATCACAAAATTAATTCACTTACGTACAATTTCAAATTATAAGCGGCATCAAAGGCGAGCTGATTTCCAATATTTTGGTCAAAAAACATTGACATTCAACCATAATTACCGTAATCCATCGTAGAATGTTTCCATCACAGTGGCTTGCCGTCGTTCTTCGACAAGTTTTGCTTCGCTCTTGGAGCCATATCCTGATTCAACCAGCATCACGCTGCCATCACAAACGACCAATTTCCACTTCTGGAATACACGAATGAATGAAAGTTGCCTTTAAGATTGAACAATCGCTCACTGTACCTGGGGTCGAGCGCCAATTGCACCTGCCGAAACTCCGCCGCCTTCTTTCATCCAATTGCCGACTCCTTGACTTCGGTCTTTCTTCGACTGAGCCAAGAATACTCGCTCGCGTTGCATTTCCGCATGTTTCATGTCTTCAGAAGACATCTGCTTGTTCACATTGACTGAAACAGAATGGGTTCACATTTAGACACTGGCATGAACAATCGCTCACTTCGTTCGCCCTCTTCTATTTCAAAATACTTAGTTTCGACGAGTTCCTTGCCGAAATCGTCGGCGAATCTCACTCTTCGTTTTCCGGTGGTGGCGACGGCGACAGTGACTGGAGAGAATCGGCCGGTGGAGGACGTCGGAGAGCCGCCAGGTTGCGACGAGGGCGAGGAGGCGTGCGGCGAACTGGCAGCACCGCTCATCGGTGACATTTCTTTTTGCGTCGTGTCGCTGTACAATCCGCCCTGAAAATCCACTACTTCCCATTTTTATTCCCGAAACACATTGCCAAAATAAACGTACGGCGGCGCTCGGCGTTTTGACGACCATGGGAAGATTTTTCGGTTTGCGAACGACCTTGCTCACTTTTTTCTGGGTGGCATTGTCTTCTAGTGCGGCCATGAAACCCGTACTTTCGACCATGATCGCACGCTTCGAAGGAACAGGCGTGTGCTTCTTGATGATTTTGGCCAACGAAGCAGCGGCGGGCGGCGTTGTGGCCACCGGCGACATCGTGCTCGTCGGCGGAGGAGGAAGAACGGCAGTCGACTTCGGAATGGGTAGGGGTAGTGGTAGCGGTCGCTTGTTGGGTGGTTTCGGTTTCTTGGCCACTGGAGCACCAACGTCTTCATCGCCTTCCAAGCCTGGAAACAGAACGATTACCGTACACCTTGATCAAGCATGCACACAGCACGGGCGGCGTGACATGGGCTCAGTTGTTGTTCGATACGACCGGTTGGGAGAACAGTGGCATGTCGGACGGTGACAATAATCGAACGCATATGGACAGCGACGTCACGGCGGCAGCTCGGGGGTGCCGCCGCCCACGCGATTGCGATTACGGGCATGGGCGTGCTATTTTGCACAGAATTTCGTTCCGTCGACTTGCAGGACGGCTCCACAGAGTCCACAAACACACGTAGACGGCTCATTGGCCACACACGATTCTTCAACTTCGACACCGCGTCTTCTTCGCAACAACGTAATCCAACTTTCTCGAGTGCTGTCAGTTGTACGATTTTGATTAGACACTTTGAGTTGGTTTGTTTGCCGTGTGCGACAAAACACTGCTCTGACTGACATGACAATGTCTCCAGGAAACGCGGACAACGACGAAATGAGAGATAGGAGAATTAATGCGGTACAATGTGTGACGCCAATGTCAAACAACTGATTGGGAGTCGTCACTGTGCTCAACCCGGCCGTATCGAACAACACTGAGAGCGCCATGTCGCCGCTGTTGCCGCTCTTGCAGCTCAACGCACCTGAAAGCACTGAGCTATTAGTTCCGCGATACCGAACACATCTGATTCGAAACCAGATTTAATTTACAATTTTGTTGCATAAACTTATTGTTGCGAAGGAAAGGCATGGCACATTACCTGTGGATCTGAACTTGACGGGGTAGGCTTTCGCAGTGCGCGGACGGTCCTTGACGACGGGCTTCGGTAGCGCCGTGTCGTCCGTCTCAGGTGACTTCTTCATGGGCAGCGTGTACTTCTCCAGCAGAGATTGAGCAGTCGATTCATCCGGTTTCTCGCTGGCCGCACTATCAATCGATGCTCGCTTTTTCTTTGCTTCTGCAGGGGAAGGCCCATCCTTGCTTGCGTCATTGTTTGCTATTACGTCTTTTTTCCAGTACTCAACTAAGTCCGCGGCAAGGTTTTTCACATCTGAAACTTGCACAAAACAGTGAAAACTTCCAATGAATATCAAAATTTGCATGATTTTTTGAAATGTCTTCAGATATTTTTCTTTTAACAAGAATGAGGTATTGGAGAGAAGCAAAGAAGCGTGGTCGTTCAAGTTATAGACAAACATTGAGCTTGGTTCAATATTTACGATAAAGCTTGGTCTGCAGCGCAAAGTTCATTACATATGCATAGCGCAAACAAATGAGCAGATCTTTTCAACATTTTCGTTCTCAATATCATATTCATGTGCATATCACATTAAATAATTCAGAAAAAAAGTTTAATAGTCAAAAAAGTGCTCAATTTAGGATCAATTTGGAGTAATAATTTAGGGCAAGACATATTTCAATCTTTCAGCGAATAAGTTACAACCAAAATCGACAGAGCCATATCACTAATACCAGAGCTGTTTCTGCCCAAAAGCCGTAAGGAATCTTACCGTTGTTAGCGCATTTCTTTGACAAACGCAGAATGACTTTGGGAGTGTCGTTGGTCTTGAGCAGATCAACGGTGACTGGCACCTGGAAGCACTGCTGCAAGAGCATATGCATCCGTCCCCAGTTGGCGGCCCGCTCGGCTGTTTTGAGCCACAAGTTCATCTGCGTCCAGCCTTCGGGCGTCACCAGTCGCATTGTCGCTTGGTCGGTGGAGCGCGCCGCGCCGCTGAAATGCAAACAAGGATTTAATTAAAGCCCTGACATCCCGTCGTTAATTGATTGCAGCATCACTCGTGCGCGACCAAACCGTCGGCGCATTCGACCAATTTCCCCCCATTCATCATCACTAACGAAATAAATGAGCCAAGACAACGCGCTATTCTCGTTCAGCGCCATCGCATTCATTATCTCTGGATCAAAGAGAATGACAAGTGAGTATCTATGAGATATTTTAGGTAGCTCACTGACTATCTATTGTGTACACCCTCACCGCCAGAACCCGCAGCCGTGGGCGGGACGTCGGATTCGATTGCTACGTTCTCAAGCATCGCTATTTGACTTTCATTTTCCAACGCCATCCGCGCTCCCGACCATGGCATGCTACTAACGTTGCTCTCTGTCTATGCAAGAGCCGCAAGGTTTGCTTAGCTTCATTTTTTCGCAATCAATAGACCAAGAAAACGTCGAATAGCCTAGGCTTTTTCGCTCCATACCATTCAAATACTGACAGCAAAAATATCATTACAAACTAAGCCTCCTGCCCATTCTTTGCGCTGACTCATCCTCAAAATTTGAGATCAGCCAAGGCCACAGTCGGCGCGCGCGCGGATCTTCGTTTAAGTTACGGTATCAGCGCTGTAGGTCAAGGTTCGTGGAACGTTTTTCAGGAATGCGCGCATTCGAACTGCGGTGTTTTCCCATAAAATTAGTGGCAGCTTTTATCGCCGAAAAAGTAAGAGTAGTTCCCCGTTTTTTTCTTGGCGATGTCAAGCAATCAAGATCGATTGTGTAGGAAGCTTTATGTGATGATAAAAAAGATTTGATGGAACAGTTCACAAAGCTTCTATGATGTCCGACCATTTTTATTATAAGGAAGAAAAAGCGCATATCATAAAATGTCGGTGGTCCGGAACAGGCTCCACTTACATATTTGCCAACGTCAAAATTGATTACCTCGACAATTCGACACGCGCCGTGTTCTCAGCGACGTCCTTTCGGGTGGTTGGTGCGGAGGGCGCGGGTGCATTGTTGATTCGTTTGATGGAGATAACATTGTTGTCGCCCAATTGGAAGGGAGGGGTGGAGGGATGTGTAAGGAGCGTAGCCGACTGCTGATCGAAAGGCACCAGACGGGCTGTAGACGGCTGAGGCTGCTGTTGAAACACGTAATACTGTGTCGAGACGGACGAGCCCTGTTGCTGAAGGACCGGCGGGTGCAGGTCATCCTCTTCAGGAGCTTCCATCTGCAGAAATTGCGAGGCGAAGGGATCCTGAAAAGGCGATTAACTAGAGCGATGGCATGACGTCGGGGCGCTCGATCAACGCGTCAAGCAGCGAACGAGTGAATGGCCGCACCAGGAGAGACAAATATGAGAACGGAAGCGTCCGTCCGCGCACAACTTTGATGGGCGGCGGTGGGTAATTGCAGTGCGCCGATGCCCGTTCTCGGCGCTCGTCAACCGTCGTCCGTCTGTCCATCGAACGCCGAACCGCGAAGGGTCTGCGGGTCGGGCGCCGGACACCGCCGTCAACAATACTCATACGGCTCGCTGCGTACAACTCCTTCGCGTGTGTCACCGTTGACTGGTTAGCATCGATTTCCACCAGCCACAGGCGCAGATTTGCGTCCAGGCGCACCTTGCCCTCCGACCAATCGCCCTCCCGCTACTTCGCCTCATGCCGACCAAAGACGCCCAACGACGTTGGCGGCATTCGTCGCTTGCGCCACAGCGCCCCTTGTTGACGCCCTTCCTGTCCTCCACGGCCCGCTGATCAGCAGCCATTAGCTCGAGCCAACGCCCCTCCTCGCTCCCCACTCCGCCACTCGGCTTGCTCTAGTTCAGCGCCGGTCATTGGCGGCAGGCCACAATCGGCGATTCCGCACCTCGCGGCCCAGACCGACCGATTGGGGATGACTGAACCTGGGGCACGCGCGGTCGTAAACCGTCAATAAACGATAGGGAACCCAGGCCGGCAGTTTGCGATTCGATTTGGCTGCGCGCGCGACGGGCAAATCGAATGAATGCGATCCGGGACTATCATCGAAGCCCTGATCGGACATTTCTGCCCGCCGGGGTCCGCACGTCGTCGACTTTCCGGTCGAGCCTAGTCGGCGTTACGGCGACGCCGCGAATTAGAATTCCGGCGCCGGACGGTTCGGCGGACGACAAGCTGCGCTCATCTAGTCGCGCTCTTCCGACCGTTAATCTTGCGCTGCCCCGTCGTGTTCGTCGGTCGACATCCCGCCGATCAAAACTGCATCGCGTCCCTTCCTGCTTCCCCCGAACACCTCAGCCGGTTGCAGCACGCAGCCCGTCCACCAGCGCCTGTCGGGCGACTTCTCGGATGCATCGGTCCTCAGCCATGATCGTGTCCTATCTCGCCCGTCTCATTCTGCTGCTGCCCGAGCTCACCGCCGCCAAGGCCGACACTCTCGCCGCCATCGCCGAAAATTCCCGCCAGCAACAACTAAATCGCGGTTGTGTCGCCGTCAATGAAACTCTGCGCAAGAACCTCATTCAGGTAAAAGTCAGCTCATGCACCCTGCTCGACTATTTCTATTCAGAGCCTCTTCTCCGACCTCAGATACGACAAGAACAGTCTGCCGTCGGCCGAATCGACGCAAGTGATCGTCGAGCTGACGGTGCAGAGCATCACCGAGCTGTCTGAGTCGAGCTCGAGCTTCAAAGCTGACGTGTGGTTCAGCCAGATATGGCGCGATCCCCGACTGGACTTCGAGCACGAAAACTTTTGTCTGCATAATCTTTCGTTGGCTGCTCACAAGCTCCCGCAACTCTGGACGCCCAACGTGTGCTTCGTCAACAGCAAAAAGGTCGAAATTCACACGTCGCCCGCCGAGAATATTCTATTGCTCATCTTCCCCAATGGCACAGTATGGTTCAATCCTTTTCTGCCTTTTAACTTATAAGTCCTGCCGCCTTTTTCAGGTTTGGGTCAACTATAGGTAAGTCCTATTTTTTTCTTATTTTGCTCTCTGGGTCATTGAGGACGGTAACCAGATGAGTGAACTGAAGGTTCCAAAGCTCAAGAAAGCGTTTTTGTTTAGAGTGCAAGTAACCGGTCCGTGCCAGATGGACCTGACGTACTTTCCGATGGACACGCAGCAGTGCAATTTAATCTTCGAGAGCTACTCGTACAACACGGCCGAAGTGCGAATCGTCTGGCGCGATTGGGAGCCCGTGTCAATACCCGACGAGAGCAGTAAAAAACTGCCTGATTTCGAACTAGTCGATTTCCTTCACAAGAGCACGACATTAGTGTACACAGCTGGCTTATGGGATCAGTTAGAAACCGTATTTACTTTCCGTCGATTATATGGCTACTACGTTCTGCAGGTATGGAACCTCATATAAAAAAATTCGTGAAGAAAGATAGTGCTCCTGGGGCCGTATTTTGAAAGCTTCCGGGGCGAGTACGGACTTGCCGCCCCAAGCAAAAGATACACCCCGGGAAGCCCGTGCCCGCCCCGGGAAGCTTTCAGAATACGGCCCCTGCTTCTATAAGAATGCTCTAAGCTAAAGGACTGTATGTCGACTGTTTGTCTGTCCACTCGCATTCCCCATTTATCGTCTACAGCTACGGTACCCTCCGATTCTTAGTTTTAAAATGATTGAGTGAATAATTCAGAATACCGTAGTCAGTTGTGACCTTCGCAGTCCGCTAACTTGTCACTATTTTTAACGAGATGTTCATTCAGGCGTACATGCCGACCTACTTGTCGGTGTTTATCTCATGGATAGCTTTTTGGTAAGAGCAGACGGCGACTGAGTCACTCAGGAATAACGATATCTCTGCAGGATCGACACAAAAGCGCTGCCGGCGCGCATCACGCTCGGAGTCAGCTCACTTATGGCTTTGACGTTCCAATTCGGCAACATAGTCAAGAATCTGCCACGCGTCAGCTACGTGAAGGTATTAACTTAACTACGTCCGACAACCAATCTCAGACTCTTATTTACGACCACCAACTGCTCGGTTTCGTATTCCTAACTAATTATCCACCAGTCGAGAGTATAAGGGAAATTTTGACGACTGAGTGCTCTGTGGCAGAAAAGTCATAAGCTTATTAATGTATCAATCGATAGGCGCTGGACATCTGGATGTTCGGCTGTGTCGGCTTCATCTTCTTGTCGCTGGTCGAGCTCGCGATCGTCGGGTTCGCCGACAAGGTGGAAGCGAAGCGCCGACGGATGCAGCGCGGCAAGGAGCAGCTGATCATGCGATCGGAGAGCGACCAGCAGTGGCTCGCTCGATACGGTGCAGGGGCCAATCGCCGACCGCCACCCTCCCAGGGGATGACCACCGCAGTGTCAAACGACTCGCGCTTCGGTCAGTCCTTTACACTTCTACTTATAATGGCTACCAACAAAATACAACTTCTTCCCTAGGTTTACGTCTGAACATGAAAATTTTTGACAAAAAGTATATATGCGACGTAAAAATTCGTCACCGGACAGTTGGGCTAATATTCAGTGTCTAGCCACGTTTCAGGCAGTGACGCAGACTATGCGGGCGTCGCGACCGGTGCGTGCGGGACGACGGCTCCATTGCTCACCAACAACAATTCACTGCCTCAGGGCGAGATCAGCCCAGCGCCCAAGTCGCCGCGTCCTCGGCTGTCGCTCGAGTCGTCGCCACGACGGGCGGCCGCCTTGTTCCGCCTGGGATCTTCGCGCGCAGGCAGCCAGCGCCATCAAGCGCCCGCCATAGCCATGCCGCACACCCCGCGCTTTAACGGCGAACGCGTCGACGAAATCTCCGCCAAACTATTCCCTCTACTCTTCACTGCTTTCAACATTTTCTACTGGTTCTACTATATTGGCATGTCCGGCGGCATTTTCTAGCTCAACACGCTCCCCCCCCTCTCTTTCTGCCATATCTGTACGTATCGCACGCGAATGACACTCCAGTAACTCAAATTTGATGGTCACTCTGATGAAATGCTGATGATCTCGCAATTCGCCAAGTCAGTCACGAACGCATATGTCAAGTCCACGAGAAATACAATTCATTCGAAATGGAAGAGACAATAAAAAAATGCAAATTCACGTCTGCATGGAAGCACAGAAACTAAAGAGCATTGCACGGAGTTATGGACACAAAACCGTCGCATTTCATAATAGCTTACCGCCATCGTCATTGATGCACTGTCAACTCTGACCCTGTTGCGGATATGGTGTCGTCAAGTGGAAAACCTTATCAGTCACGACTTTTTCAACCATCCACACTCTGAAATTTATTTATGTACTCATTGGCAAAGCAAATTCGCAAACATTCAATGACTTACATATCAAATTCTCATTCTGCAGGGCAAGATGAACGAATCGTAGGAAGCGCAATTTGACTGCAACGTGCGTTCGTTTGTGCTGACGCTGTTGATTGCGTTAAATGTATGCTTCTATATTGCGTCAGAAACGATAACAGCAAATTCTTTTACTTCATTAACCCCATTTCAGTATTTTTGACACGACTGGTGTACCACAGATCCGCCTCTTTATGGATCGATCCAGCCTCTACACAGTGCGTTTCGATCCGTTCGACGATTCTGTATGTCACTACGTAATTCAACTAAACCATTCTGCGCGTGCGACGACAGCACTCCTGAGCATCTTTTCCATTTCTGCGCCGTATTCAACTGCCCGAACGCCACTATTTCACGAGTAAAAGAATTTGAAGTGAAAATGGGGAATCTTTGGAAAAGAATGGGACGCAATGAAATTCCCTTGACGAGTGCGGAGATGGGCCGCGCCAGCGATCGACTTCAGCAGTAGAGCATAACAACAAACGACAAGAGAGGGAGAATGGGTGCCATGCTGAACTTAGCACTTCGACAAACAAACAGTAGTACTCCACCAAGATATATCAGCGGCATACTTCATCTGAACTTGAAAAGCTCTGAGCCGTATTGGTTCGATCTAGAAGTCTACATGGGAACCAGCAGCTACCGTAGTCTAAGCATATCCACAAGTACTCTGAACTCATACCTGTAACCGGGGGGGGGGGGGGACCTAGCTACATACAGGCCCCCTCTGGCCGGACCCCGTATGTAGCTAGCTACACCCACCCACCCCCCCCCTCGCCGCCGAAGGCGGCCGAAAAAGGTAAGGGTCCCCTGTGATTGCGGCCGGCGACCGCAAAAAATATTTGAATTTTTGAATTTTGCGCCAAAATCCCGACACGAAGTACCGTACCCAGCCGACCTCCCCCCGGTCGCCGGTCGGAGTGTAGCTGGCCTCGGACCAGCGTTACAGGTATGTCTGATCTGAACGGAGTGGCGTTTAATTGAGGGATAATTTAGTGGCTAAATTTTATTCAATGTTAAAAAATAAGATTTGCGCTGTCTTGGCTTCGTGGATGAGCGAACGAAGATGCACTGACATTGTCAATGTCAACAAATTTTTATTGGCGCCCACATCTGACTTAGGAACCGAAATTACACAACCTGTGAAGAAAATGATTTCAACTGTTGTAAATTTTGGTGAATCATCAGTGAGTTGATGTTTAGAATGTCAAGTAATGGTATTTCGTGATCTAAAAATAGTGCTTTATTTTGTAGGGTATGGGTGATTTAAGCATAATCTGAGCGTGTCGCTATCGTTGCGAACGTCACGTGGGGCAGCGCATGATGTTTCCCAATGTTGTGCAATATTGACACCGTTGCATATGGCGCCCGACGCGCTCTCTCTCTTTCTCTCTTCGGCTGTTTTTCGGTAAAGTAAACCGTGCTGAGCGGTTCGAAAATAAGTTGTTATTCAAATCGTTATCTTTCAGATGAACACTTCGGATTCCCG
Organism: Plectus parietinus; assembly: GCA_034700205.1. Lineage (NCBI taxonomy): Eukaryota > Metazoa > Nematoda > Chromadorea > Plectida > Plectidae > Plectus > Plectus parietinus. The sequence goes on from JAQGCX010000005.1 coordinate 20,622, forward strand.
TGGGACAATTAACGACTGTACGAAGGCTCCGGTAGCCTTGGTATTGTTAAACAGTATTTCGGTTGCTGTGCCAGGGGAACCGTCCATCGACACCGTTAAAGAAAAAAAAGTGAACGGATATGACGACCGTAGTCTGCAACGTTACAGTAATAACATATCCTCTCAACGGTCGCGATGGAGACGAAAGCGATGGCTTCAACAAATGAGCGAAGAAGAAGTCAAACTCACTGCTCTAAACGAGCAACTTAGGACACAACTACAAGAATTGATTTGTCAAGTCAGAATTATGCAACCAAAGGTCGAAGAAGCCAAGAGAAACTGTTTCAGGACGTTTCCTGGTTTCCAAGACCCATATGATGTCCATAATGATTCATAGCTTATTTCCCTCCAATGTACAGTTGAAGATCCCAAATGGTGATACTTTTTGGATATTGTTAACAATGTTGTAAACAAATGGGGAATGCAGACTTACTGCTTTTCTCTTACGGATTGAGACCTTAATTATTATCAAACATGCTTTAATCACTGGAGAAGTACACATCGTTAATCAGAAAATTTTTGGGCCATCTGTATTTGCGAAAATGACTACCGAGTCAATCTTGTTTCAGTTCATCCTGTTGTTGGGTTGCCCTCTGCTTTATAGGGCTCATCTGGTAAAAGGTAGCCTGAATCTGATTTTCAAGTGACTTGTATTCTCGCAGCATTGTTCTCGACTTCACACTACTGAAGTTTCGACGGGGAAAAATAATTGTTTTTTTTTAAAAGTCGGTCTTTACGTATCGATGTAGGTCGGCTCGGATGATCGCATCCGGTCACACTGTCGGCTGATCGAGGTCCACGTTCGAGTGTTGTTCGTTTCAAGGCGGTGCCTGCTTTCAGGCTTTCAGCAACTGACGAAAACCTGGCAGAATGAAATGTCGTCTTTGTCTCTTTGTTCGTTTTGGGGCGAATGCTCAATAGAACAGCGAGTCGAGAAGGAAATGTATGAGAACCGGAAGACTCATACATTGCGGTCTACGATGAAGGACAGAGCGATACCGCAAAACGCACAAAGCTCATTTCGATGCGTCGGAGCGGACTCGCCCAAATCATCCGTCGTTTTGATCCGACACAACGAATGTCCTTGATTCTGGTCGACACACGATTTTTTAATGCATTCACGGATTGACAAACAGATTCTTCAAAAAATCGGGGCCTCGCTGACGTGTTAAAGTTTTTTCGTGATTGCTGCCCAAAAGCAATCACGATCTACTGGTTGTAGGGTTACTTGAGGCAGCTTTGTCAAATACTGAATGTAAATTAAGAAATTCGTACAGTGCTTGCCACCAATCGCTGATACTGGAATTCTGTTGCTCGGCTAAACTAGAAAAATTCACTGAGCAACCATTGTCGCCTCGGACGCGCCGTAGTATGAAATGCTCTGTGACTGTCGCAATGTCTTCATCTATGCCTTTCTCTCTGCTCTTTTCTCTGTGGTACTACAGTAGGAACACTTAAAGTGAATTGTCAGAAACAGGCCTCAGGCGTCCCGTATAAATGAAAATCCGCTTTAACCGATAGCGTTTACACGAGGGGCCGGATTATGGGTCCGGTGAGTCCGAATATAAACCCGGCTGGGGCCTTCGTTTGCGACGCGAAGCGTCGCCCGCGAGGGCGCAAAGCGCCCAAGCTAAATCGGCTGGGGGTCTAAGGGCGCGCTCAAGCGGAAAATTTAATATATTGGAACCTGGTGCCAAAATTGAGCTCAGAGGCCCGCGGGGGGCCCCAGCGGCGGTGGGCCCGAATACATGTCTTCGTTGTGTTCTATTATAATCCGGCACTGGTTTTCACACAATACATATCACGAGCGGTCAGGAAAGCTCCGGTATAAGTGAAATTCAACTGTGCCATGAACGCCCAATCTTATCAGAGCAAGGACAACAAGGAGAAGCAAACGACTTGCGCGTGTCGCATCATCCAATATAGTGCCTGTGGGTTCTTGTGCTCGTACACTACGCTCAGAGTCCGTGTTTGGTTTGCTCGCGTTACGTTCGTGGTGATTTGTCTTGGTGGTGTTTTTGGACGCAGACTGCCTCGTCGCAGTCCGTTCTGGGTAGTGGTCGATGTGTTTCAGACTTGGTCGGTTATATTTGCCGATATCTGTTTGTTTCTATTGTTCCGGTTCGATTGTGCAAGAATGCGATTGAAAAAAAATCGGGCCAAAGAGCTCCTCTTTCAAAAACTGCGCCAACCTAAGCAAAGTCAAACAAATTGACCACGGCACAGTCCTAACCACATCAAGTATAAATCAAACAAATTATAGAAATTCCCAGTAGTGTTCGATTCTGACAGAGATTTGGTTAGGAATTAACTGCCAAAATTTCATATGTGATCCGGAAGCACAACATCCTATTGTATCGGTGGAACTGCGTATCATTCTACTACCGTGCTCACTGTTCATTCCAATGGAAGATTTCATCTCGACTTTGATTCATCCACCGAATATTAAAATCGAACACCAGCAGCAAAAGTGCAATTTATTTCGGGGGATGTGTCAAACAGACTCGTCATGACAGTAAGTAGTAGGGCGACCGCAATATACAAAGAGGATGCGAGTATCACAAATGGAGGGTAGGCGGAAAGTGCCTCAGACGTCGTCTGGGCCAGCGACGTCGTGTTTTTGCTGGTCGTCGCCCTGCTCCTGCTGATCGCCGTCGGTGAAGTACAGGTTGCCCGCCGCGGCGTTAACCTCCTCGTTGCCGACCTGCTCCTGGTTCTCGTCGGTGAAGTAGAGGTTTTTGCCGGTGACGCTGTCCTTCTTCTCGCTGCTGATCTTGGTCTGCTGGATCTGGGCTTTGTTGCCATCGCTTGAGTTGGGACTGCTTGGAAGTGAGTGAGTGGAACTGGAACTGGGCGGCGTGTCTTCTTCCTTGATGGGTTCGAGTGGCGGTTTCTTCTGGTTGAAGGCGACGTCCCATCGCCTGGTGCGGTAGCCGTATGTGGCCCTGAGACGTCGAATCGTCACTTGGAGCTGCTCGTCGATGTGCAGACACGCGCCGATGTTGATGGTGCCGGCCTCCAGACCGGTGTAGCCCGGCGCCGAGAAGATGGTGATCAGCTTGCGCTTGCAGAAAACCAAGTAGCCCGGGAGGGGCGGCTCGTGCGCGCGGACGATCATGTCGATGTTGAGCTTCTCGCAGCAGGCTTCGACGGCATCTTTGCCAAAGTAGTAACTGCACTTTCGTTTCTCGTTGAACACGAAGCCGCTGACTTTGGGATCCGGGTCGGACCAGAGCAGGTCGAAGGCGAGCGTGTTGTCGTCGGGGTCTTTGAGCGGTCGGTGGATGTTCCGGATGCTGTCGAGCGAGCCGAGCCTGGGGCTGATGCCGCCGTGCATGCCCAGGATTCGCTTGCCGAGCAGCATGGCGAGCGGCAGCTGCGCGAACAGGGAGTTGAACTGGTTGTAGACGCGCTGACCGTCCTTGCCCGGAAAACGCGTCTCCACCTGGTGCTTGAAGCCGAAGCGGCTGTTGGTCGCGTCGATCTCGTGATTGCCGCGAATGAGGTAGATATCGTAGGGCATGGCCACCTTCAGCGCCACTAGTAGCGTCACCAGCTCGATGGCGTGCGGCCCGCGGTCGACAAAGTCGCCGAGGAAGACGGAGCGGGTGTTGGGAGGCCAGCCGTTGAGTTGGAACCAGCGGTGCAAGTCCATGTACTGGCCGTGAGTGTCGCCGTAGACGACAACGGGCAGCGCCGGCTCGGCAAGCGTCGGCTGGCTGGCCAACACCTCTTCGCCCTGCTTAAGAAGCGCGATCAGCTCGCCGACGTCGAACAAGAACTCGCACGGGCCGTGCGAGACGAGGCGGTGCAGCAGCGGCTCCGTGTTAGGCATCACGGACCGGTCGAAGGGCGGCGCGCAGTCCTCGGTGACGTCGTCGCCGGCGGTCTGCGTCACCACTTGAATTATCTTGGCTGGCATGTCTACGCGCTTCACCACAGGCGGCGTCGTCGTCTTGTTCTTGAACGACTTGAGCACGGCCGCCAGTTCGGCGTTGGTCAGCTCGCCCGAGATACGATGTTTGTGTTCTTCCTTGTGAATGTCGAACGGTAACTCTTCTTCCGAGTACCCTTCCATGTCGATGACGGTGCGCGCGCTGTCCGATCCTCCGCCATACTTTCCGTCTTTCGGCGCCTTCTGCTGATGCATCTGAGCTTTCTGTTTTGGCGCTTTAGTCTGTTCCGTTGGTGTGTTCTCTTTCTTTGCGGCGTTCTCTTCCAGTGGTTTCTCCTTCTTTGCTTTTCGTCGCCTTCGGATCAAAAGAAAGTAGAAGAGGATGCCTGCGATGATGAGCAGCAGCACTCCCCCGCCAACGCCGACCACAAGTCCGACGATCAGGCCGACGTTGCTGCTCGCTTCAGAGTCACTTGCTGTCGCGTTGGCGGTTTTGTTGGTCATCACGCTTCCCGATGGTAGTGTTGACTCGTCTGCAGTGGATGGTTCGGTCTCTGTCGTCGTTGTAGTAGTAATTGTTGGCGAGGTGGTGGTGGCGGTGTCGGGCACTGTTGACATCTGTGTGGTGGTGATTGTTGGTTCAGTTATCTCTTCCGTCGTCGTTGTTAGTTCGGTGGTGGTAGTGGTGGTCGAGGTTGTAGTTGGGGGGAGGAACCGGGCCGGGTAATTTTCGTTGCACATGTCCTCTTGGCAGCAACACAAGTATCCGACAGCTCCTTTTAAGTCGAACCTTTCATGTTTACATTCCTCTGTTTCAAAACCGCTGCATCGATCTGGCAATGATTTGCCTTTCTTGATCTCCAGACATCCGAATTCGACTTGTTCTTCTTTGTCCGGCTTGAAAGCATAGCACGCCCTTATTTCGAAATTGCATGGAATTGCGTCTTCTATTGGTGGAAGACTTCCTGGATCAACATAATCTCCACTGTGGCACTTGTCGGCGTCGGTCTCGATGCAGACGGTGGCGATGCAGATGAGGACGACGATGGCGGCGGCGGTGAACTTGGGCAGGAGCATTTCTGCTGGGTCGACCGCTCTTGAGTAGCAAAGATGCTCAAAATGGCGATTGATATGGTGAATCTTTAGTTCTTATAATTTGCTTGCTGTATGTTGTTCAAACCGGATTTATTTCACCGATCTCGTTGCATTTTTTAAAAAGAAATCGCTTGAACCCTCACTTTTAAAAGAAATTGAGCCCTTGAAACTAAATTGGGTAGCGTCATATTAATTTCATGAAACAAAGTCTTAAAGAGTATCTTTCAAACTAATTGTGATGTGACCAGCGCAAATGCATGTGATTCGAAATGAACTGGGATAAGTTTCGATATTGAGGTATGTGAAGAGTTGGAACAACAGCGAATCTGTCGCACTTGCTCGATGTTGTTGGCGACAAGACGCTGTCGTGCCGATGTTGTTGACACGAATCGAACCTCCGATGCGGAACTTGGGAAAAATACGTCAACAAGAAAATACTTCTCTTTCTTATTTCTGAACACACACAGGGATACTGTAAAGAAACCAAGCACAGTCCTGGTTACATTCTGCGAGTCACCGAAAATAGATAATTCAATCAACGCTAAGGGGTGAATAATTTCAATACAGCTTAAGTATTATTCAGTCGAATTCAGTTTTCACAGCTGAAGAGATAATACCCCAATGCAAACAAATGCGAGACACAGCAGTTTTCATTGCTGCGTTTTCATTTTCATTAATCCATACATACCGTAAATCCTCTAATAATCGCCCACCCTCTAATAATCGTCCCCCTCAAGCCCTGATTGAAATAATAATCGCCCAGGGCGATTATTAGAGGATTTACGGTATGCAACATGCTATTTCGCTCAATTGCTGCTCTGTGCGAAACGACGGGTACTGTACTGATGCAGAGAGACTGTGTAAAAATGAGTGTACAAAATTGTGCTTCAGAGAATAGTCTTCAGTTGCTGTTGGTTCTAATTACTTGGTATGTGGCCGTTCAAAAGTGTGCAAAGTGTGGTTGATCGTATACAGTGCCATACTCGACAAGTTATAAATACTGCTGTCAATGCGATGGAGATGCCGTCGATCGACCAAAGTTTAAGTAATTGGTCGAGACAGCTGGACATTATTATGTCCAAGAATACACGCCGTTAGTGACTATTCACTTTGTGCAACTGATGTCATCAGAACTGCTTTTAGCAATCATACAGTTTTTGAACTCCACAAGGGGCTAGCCAACTTACCCTCCGATTCAAAACTCTGCATTCAGTGCTAAACTTCGGCGTGTTCAAGCGCTCGAAATGTATATGAGAGAGTGACAAAATTACACTCTTGAACGTAAGAGTGCATGCATATTTGACGAATGGCAGGTGATTGCTGAGTTCTCATCCAATGCCTTGTTTGACGACTCTCAATAATAGAAGCTCTGGCTCTCAGTGCGTGAATGTATCAAGTTGCCAATTTATGACGGAAAGCAAGGCAACGCTGTGTGCTCAACAAACACTGCCCGAGAACAAATCGTTGCAATAGGGTAGTTTTCAGCTGCGACGCTTCGTAGATTCGTTACTCGCGTTACTTGGGTCCAATAAAAGCAATTTTCATGCGCCAACGTCTGGCGGCCAGACGCAAAAGGACGGCTGATCATACCTTCATTTATCTGTTGAAGCCAGCAGTTCCAAAGAAAATGAATCCGCTGCTCTTGCTTGCGAGCATTGTTTTCATCAGCATCCCAATTTCAATGGTGAACTGCGATACGACCGACGGAACTGAGCCAAATGCCACAAAATATCTGAATTGTCAAGACTGTTCCAACTTTCTTGCGGGAAATGAAACGGGATACCAGTACTGCTTAGAAACCATTACTTGCGTTGGAAATGTTTGCTTTGTTGGTAAGCGATTAGACGTTGAGTTGATCTGGGAACGGTAACTTCGTTTTAGTGACGGCCAACGAACAGTTTCCATTGAAATATTTCGCTGGCTGCTTGAACATGTCGGCGACTACTACAATAGATTTCGGTGATAGAGACGGTCTTTGCAACGTGAGGGAAAACGAAACGGAGTGCATTTGCAATTCAAAGGATGCTTGTAACAACTGGCGTGGCGTCAAAAGCTTTTTTGCCTCAGAGAAGGAGACCTTCGTGGGAATCGACTTTGATTTGGCAAGAAAAGCAGCGATAGTCAGCGCGTCTCAACTCGCGGAAGTCGAAATCGTGTCCAACAGTGAAAATCAGATGATCAACGTTAATGCGGGAGTGGAAATAAGTGCTATCACGCCGACTCCCAATTCAGCCAACTGCTACAGTGCAGTCAAACTAACCACAGCCGTTCTGCTGCTAGTTAAAATGCTGGAAACCAAATTGCACTGAGATTCTGTTGCGCTGTATTTTTCTCCCGTCCGCAACTCTAGGAGTAACCGAACACCAATCTGGAGTTTGATCAGAGCAGGCAGCTGACGATGGCATTATCGACCGAAAACCAAATACCGTTCAGTGTTGTTAGTCTGCGGCATGATTATTTTTCTTGGTGTTGTGTTTCGCGTTGGCTGCCGCAATTTGTTAAGTGTGTGACAAACGAGCAGAAGAATTATTTTACTAGTCAGCGTCAAGCTTGACATGGAATAGAATCTCAATTCTGATTGTGTGACAGTTATGGTGTAAAATAGAACGTTATTTGTGTTCACCACACACCAGGAATCAATCGCTTCGTTTGCTGCAAATAGCGTTGGTACTCGGACAAATGTCCCCACAGTTTCTCGCCGCGCGCTTGGATCATAGGGATGCCGCTGATTTTGGTGATGAGCACGGCGTTAAAGATCGGGCCCAAGACGGTCAGATAGTCGTAGGGCGAGTGAAACGACGACGAGGCAGTGAGGAAGAGCGCGAACCACATCGTTATCTCCGAAGCGTAATTCGGATGACGAACCACGCTCCAAAGACCGGTCGACATCCATTTGTTCTGTAAAACACACCGTCATCGAATTACGCATCAGGTCAACGCAGTGTTTTGGTCAATTTCAAGACTAAATCGACAAAAAAGGACTACCGTAGTGACCCGGGCCACTATTTCTACCTGGGCCACTATTATTTCAACCTCCAAATGAGCAAATTTTAAGCTTAACTGAAATAAAAATTGAAGCCTTGTAGCGCTAAAAAGAGGAAATTAAACAATATCATGTTATAAAAACATGCAATTTAAACCAAATATTAATACAGAGCGCTATTAAAGTAGAATTTCTGTCGTAGTCAAGTGTGTCCCATGCAAAAAATAGCACGTGGAGTGGGTTCTTGCAGGAGAAAATAATAGCCCTAGGCCACTATTAATTCAACCTCTGCGGACCTCGGGCCACTATTTTCGAAAATACGGTATTTTTGGTATTGCTTACTTTATTTTCAGGATTGCTATAGAACGAGTACTTCTGGTAATCGGCGACAGCCTCTGCGATAAAAGCCATCGACCAGACGCTGAAACCGACGACATCCCGCCAGCCGATCGCCTGCTCGACTGCCGTTTCCGGCTTCGACCACAAGCGCATACTGGGATACAATGAGGCCATCACCCATACGCCTCAAACCTTTCGCATCGTCAAATCCGCGATTACAGTCGTAAAGATATATACCTTGCAAAGTCCACGGAATAAAAAACTTCCATGGACTGAGCTTAAGTTTGTCGAACCGTCTGTCCTTGCCGGCTTTCATCACGCGGAACAGAAGAAAACTGCCGAGTCTTCAAAAGAGAAGTGAACAATTGAGAATGCATGCATGAGGTTCACCGCGCAGTCCAGGCAAGGACACATGCTCCTTGCGCTTTCTGTCGCCAACTCAAACGAAATGCAGCCGAAGAAAGTGTCTTCAACGTTATGTACGTAAACGTCGCCGATCCTCAAGTCACATCATTGTCATCGAACAGAAAAATAACAGCAATTCTACCGGTAATATCGTAAAACTTTTCGGTCTTGAACAAGCTAGCAATTGCCCACCCAGTCCAGTTGATGCCCAAAGCAGACGCCAGTAACTCTTTCAGCAACATGTTGGTCTTCTTTCAACTGTCAACAACAGGCAGTGTTTGTGCTCAAAGCGTCTCGACCACGCATGATAAAACCGGTCGGTTTGCGACGTTCGTAAAACTCGGCCAATGTGCTATGTAAATAAACAGACGATCAGAGTTCCTTCAGAAATTTATTTCTTAAAAAAAAGCAGCGCATTGGACTGCGAGACAGAACACGAGCAACAGTAGATCACGAATTAACAAAAACAAGAAAAAGCCAAATGGTCGTTTATCGATGTCGCAAATTCAATCACCGCTAAATAACAAAATTACGATACTTAGATAGTGCACATGAGAAGAAAATAAAAGGCTTCTTAAGCGTATGCATCGATAAAGTTTGCAATGGACAAATACACGCAGGTCGCAGCAAATTGCTTCGAATCACAGATTTGATCGATTCACGCACACCACCAAAATCCCACCGACATCAAGCGCCATTAGTGCGGTTCAGACGCTGGAAATTTTGGGGGCGGCGCGAACTGGCGCAAGCGTCGGTTTGCGTACGGTGGCAGTGGAGCAGACGGACTCCTTTCTGACGGCGGCGACGGCGGCCGGACTGATGCCCAACTGCTTCACCAACGCCGTCACCGTCTTCGCCACCAGCACCAGACTCTTCTTCTCCAGCACATCCACGCTGCTGCACAACTGACTCTGAAAGAACACCTCTAGCAGCCAGCACACGCAACACGCAGCAATGACAGACAGACAAATGCCAAGTGCACAGTCAGGCAGATACGGCGGTCAGAATCTTGACGGAAGGAAGGACTGGCGTATCAGCAAACTTCGCTAATCAATCTTATTAAAAGCAGCGAATATGTCTTATTAAGTGACAATTTCTGTTAAAGAATATGCATGGCGTGTGAACACATAGAGACTAAACAGCAATGTAAATCAAGTGAGACGGGACATTGACGTAGACTAGAAAGATCTCATGAGGACCAGTTCACATGATACTACGAAGACAAGACAAAAGACAACAGAAATGGACAAGATATTGACAGGAAGGTCTCATTGTACCACTCAAAACGAATCAAGTGAAGACGGACTAGTAGTGGAAGGGACGATAAATATATGGAGAGATAATATGACGGAACGAAAGCACCGGCTCAACGCGCAAACAGAATCGCATAGAGAAGAGCGACGACAAAGAGAAGAACGCCGAGCGCAGCCGCCAGCCGCTCGGTGGCGCCCGGCTTGGGGTTATTGTTGATGTCCTGATGGGTCTCGTAATATGTAGTGAGAAAGGCGATGACGGCCGACAATCGATCGACGGGTAATGGCCATTGGTGAAGGAGCGAATCCAAATCGTCGGAATCCTGAAAAACGACCAACCTCCACCCTCACACATCCATTGATTTATAATGACCAGCGGTTAGTCACAACTGAACGACAGCCAAAGCATTGACCGATACAGAAAGCGACGACGAAGGAAGCTAGCCTCAGAGCAACACCGAAAAAACTAGTCCATCTGAATACTGTATCTACAGTGCACAGAATAGTTGAACTCAGCTCAATCGTGATCACTGACGACAAAGAAGGAACAAAATTGAGACGCCGAAAGATGATCCCGAAGAGAGTCGACAAGAATGCTTCCCGCACAAAATGACAGCACGTGCCAACATTGACAAAGGGCGACAATCAGTGCAAAAACCAAAAAAGTGCGGACAAACGGTCAGAGGTTTGATTGCGGTGGTCAACTCACTTCTGGCAGTCCCAATCGGCGGCAGGCGATCACGAAATTCTCCACATTGCGTTTGGCCTTCGCTGACGAAAGTGGTGACTGAAAACCAAAAACATAAATATCGGTGAAATTTCGCTCTATCTACTGTCAATTCTTTTTATAGCGACACTTTTCATAGGAACACACTTCTTATAGAGCACCTTTTCTTATATGAACACTTATAGGAACTCCTTTTCTCATATGAACACTTCTTATAGGAACACTGTTCGGTCGATCCCTTGAGTATTCCTATAAAAGGAGTGGACTATACGTCATATTGGTTGCTAATTTTACGCCCGCTTGTCCGTAGTGACAAATGATCAGCTGCCTAATCGAGTTGAAAATAATAACCGCACTTACCGATTCATTGAGCGGGGTATGCACCGAGGGTACTGCTCTAATGCGCAGTTGATTGATGAACGAACATAGGTGGACCCCGTCCGACAGCACTGTAGCCAGTTCGTCTCGGTCTGTGGGCAGTGTGATGGCAAGTCTCGATTCCAGCGTCTAAATTGTCAATTTATTAACTTAGCACAACATTAATATTAAAAAAATTTTTCAGCAAATGAAATTTAATCATGTTTGTGGTCGACGATAAAAGAACGCAAATGAGTTTGTCTTGAGCGCAAATAAAGGCGATGAAAGTGATGATTAGATGCAATCGATTGATCATACCTTGCGCATATGATCGACGGCGGAATCCGAGTTCGGTGTTCTGCGCATCTCTACAGTGCGTGCAGTACCCAGACTGTCCCTCGGCTTCGATCCTGAAATAAACAAATCAAAATAATCGCTGCAACTTTCACATTGATTGTCAATTGCTTACGAGTCGAAGTGAGTGAGACGGGTGGAGGGGGCGGTCCTCGTCCGGGACGCCCATTCGGGGTCAGAGACGACGACACTGAGCTCTTTGAGGATCCGACCGAACTTTGCGAGCTGCTCAGCGAGCCATTACGTGTGAAACTATTAACAGAAGTGGGCGGCACCTGAAAAAGTCATGTTAAATAACATCATTTTTATAAAATCCGGCTGTTGATCACAGAATAAACGAGAGAAAAAATTTTATTCTACAGCATAGAAAATCTGTTAATCAAAAATAATGACGAACCTTGGTAGCCGGTTTCGAAGGCATCGCAGTTTTCGCAGAGATTGTCGCCGTGGGATTCAGTGGCGGTTTTCCATTGGTCGTTGACGCGATGGATGGCGTGGTTATGTTTGTAACTGAAGTTGGTTCCTGGCGTGTGGGTATGGAACCGTTGGTCGAGTGATCGGATGTTCTGACAGAGTGATCGGCTGTCCTAACAACAGCAACCGGTGTACCTAATGCCTCGATGGCACCCCTCGGGGGCGACAATACTGGGGCCACTTGTGCAGTTGGAGGGGGTGGAGGGGGTGGCGGTGTTTTCGGCTTAGAAGCGGCAGTGGAAGAAGTGGGAAATGGCAAGAAAGCGTGAACGGGGCTTTCGATGACGGGCGACAGACCGGCGCCATCTGGCTGTCCTTTGCTCTTCCCGCCCGTGTAGATGGACTGAATCTCATCGGAACGCATCGTCCGTTTCGTCGTCGTCGCATTGGAAAGGTCGAGCACGCGACTGCTTGGCCGATTACCCGCCGTCATCGTCGGCGGCGGCGGCGGGGGATCCCTGGCTGAGGACAGCGCGCGCGGAGTTGGCGATCCATCCAGTTCGGGCGAGGCGAGACGGACCCTCTGCGGTGTTTGCAGTCCGTTCAAATGGGTCGAACAAGCGCTCATCACTTCTTCGACGAGTCCGCCGGCGATGCGCTGATCGCCACCGTCCAACACCGATCGCGTCATGCGATGACTGGCGGAGTCTGAACCAGTCGACGGCAAGATGGGCATGGGTCGCGGCTGGTCGAAGGACGACACGGTGACGACGCTAGCAGCGATGGTGGCGGCGAAGGAGTTGTTTTCGGGCGGATGCGCGGACGCCTCCTCGCCGACAGGCGACGTTCGCCGCAGCTTGACAACGGCCGTTGCTGTAGCGCCATTGTAATTTGCAACGCCGTTCGACATCTGAATCGACAGAGTTGTCAGTCCCGATCAGTGTGATCCCGATGCCTACATCCTGCGAAAGTCGGTTCTGTTCGTCGACGGTGGAGTAACCAGAGTCTCCGCCGATCGTATTGAACCGCGAAGACCGCCCCCGACGCTCCGCCTTTTTCTCCAGCACGTACTTGTAGTCGTCGGCTGCGGTGCTGTAAAATGACGCCGTCAAAGCAAAGAATGGTATTTACACTTGACAGTGGTGCGACGGAGAGGCTGGCAGAAGTGCAAACGATCAAATCAAAAGGGGAGTCTTGCGTTCTGCAGACGAACAAAGCAAAAAGAATGTACGTTTTGGTGGATCGACCGAGGGTGCCGCCGCCGATGCTGATGGGGCGCTGGCCGGGCCATTCCAGGTGTTTGCGGCCCTTGTGCGTCGCGTCCACGTCGAGCCATTTGAACGCATGTACGCGACCTTTAGTGCACAGCTTCGCTGGCGGCGCAGTCAACGGATTAGCGTCGATGCCCAAATCGACCAAGGAGCTCATCAAGCGCAGGTCCAAAGGCAATAGAGCGATTTTGTTCGATGACAAATTCAAAATGCGCAGTCGAAGACGGCACAGTTCTGCAAACGGAACGAATGCGGTTTGATTCTGCGATGAGAAAGTAACGAACCGGAAGGCAGATCGGTGAGCAAATTCTCTCGCATATTCAGCACCCGCAAGCATTTTAACAGACCCAGGTCGGGGGGCACATACGTCAGCCGATTACAGCTGATGTCCTGGAAAGTGTTTGCGTGAAATCAATAGCGTGAATCACGGTGACCGACCAATTCGGTCAGTGTGTCTGCGAGCTGACGAATCTCTCTGGGGATGTATTCGAGACGATTGTTGCCCAGAAGCAGCACTTCGAGCGGAAGAACGCACAGCGCCGGCGGCAGTGTCGTCAAGTGGTTGCGACTGCAAAAGTACCAATTATGACCAAGCACAAATCAATAGCAACTAAAAGTGGTCAAATGACACTAGTGCAAACGCAGACCTGAGGTCGAGATATGTGAGCGATTCGAGCAGCTGCACCGTCACGGGCAACGAGCGAAGACTGTTGTGTCCAAGTCGCAGCGACTCCAGATACCCGTACTCGCATAATGACGTCGGAAACTCGACCAGTCGATTGTGTGACAAATCTGTAAGCGGCGTTGCGTGTGAATCGGCTGCGAGGTGAAACCAAAGTGCAACAGAGGCGCCAATCCCTCCATTCGATCGTCTCGGCTGAGCGGTGCGAGACGGTCGGCCGAACGAATCGAGATATTCGTCCGATGGACAACTGTTTGCAGCCCAACCTCCAAATAAACAACAATCGCCCCTCGTATCCGACGGCGGCAGCTGCTGGTGTCAACCGCGGACGCCGCTCCCTCGGACGTCCGACTGGCAATCAGTCGAGCTTTTATCGGCTCGCTTATTCATTTGCGATCCGCCGTCGGCAGAGAGAGAGCCGTCCTCGTCTCCCCTTGACTCGGCCCGGTTCGAGCGTATCGACCCGCCCTCCCCTCGTTGCTGCACCGAATTCTCTAACACGATTCAGTCGGTGTCATGCAGCGACGGCGTGCAGCGCGTGCGCACCATCTGTCGCACTTTTACCCAAGCGGAATGGTGCATTGAAATATATTCTCGCACCATAAATTCGTCACCGTTCATTCGTGCAAACAGACTGTTCTGGCACACGCCGCGTTGACAGCCAGACTGGTGTCGCCCCATGCATTGAGCGATCGCTCCCCCCACGGCAATCGGCTTGACCGGGCGGCGATCACGCGCACTGGTACGGCGCTTCGGCGCCACTAATTACTGCGCAGCAGACGACCGAGGGTCGACCTCATCCAAGAAAATCAATCGTCTCGACAAAAAAACATGGGCGCTCCCGCTGCCGTGCCACCGACGAAGGCGTCGATCGAGCGAAGCCGTGGGTGATCGAGCAGGAAACGAAAACGGCGCCTCGACGACGCAAACGAAAACCCGACCCATGCGGCTTCCATTGCGTCCCCCGGCTGCAGATCGTCGTTAATACCAAACGCGCGCCGGCTCATATCCCCCGATGTGCACGCCGGTCCCTTTATCGTGCAAATCAGCCGAAAAACTGGCAAGAGCGCCGCCGGGTTCCGGTCGGGCCAGGCGACGACCGACAGCTGTTCGCCCGTGAGCCGTCGTCATCCGCAGACGACGGCCGTAATCGAACGTCGGATCCGTGTCGACGGCGGTGGAGAAGAGCTGTTCGTCAAGACGAACGTCGAAGATCTTGCAACCAGCGCCACACAGCTCGCGCCGCACACACCGCCGAGGCATTTGCGGCGCCGTCGGCGAGCGCACCCCCGCCCGTCTGATGCATTGTAAAGGACGTGGCCGCCTGCGTCCTGACAGGTCGGTCAGTCCCGTCCCGTCACTGTCAGCGAGCTGTCGTGGGAGTCCACTCTGTCTCTCCGCCATTCACGCTCAATGGCGCATCGCCAGTTCAAGGAACCGTTATCCCTCCTCCCCCGATTCCCCAAGCAAGACGCCCGCGGGTTCGCACCGCACGACGTCCCGCCGATCACCAATCAAGTCGATTCGCCGCCAATTGGGCGCGCGATTCGACCGGATTTATTCATATGATCATGATGACCGGTGGCTAGAAAAAAATCAGAGAAAGGAAGGAGGCCGGCGACCAGTCGGTGAAACACGCGGCAAATTTGTGTGCGCGACGAGGCGCAGTGGCGCCCACGGACCTGTGCGCGTTGTATGAGCGCTGCACGGGTGGAAGGACGAAGAAAGAGGCGTCTGCCAGGTGCAATGCGGCGCCGCGCTCGCCAGATAAAATCGTCCCTCCCGTGTCTCGTCCGGCAGCAGCAGCAAATCGGTGCGTAACCTTGGGGCGGAACGGCCGCCTCCCATGCCCAAACTGCGTCGACCCACCGCCACAATGCACTCCACTGGGTCGTATTCCCGCACCAACAAGACGTCCGATCAGCGCCCAAACGCACACATAAACTCATTATACAAGAAGCCGCCGGCCACAAGCTGCGTAACGATCTGTTTGCGTCGGTCGGCTTCAACTTCGCAATGTAAACAGCGCCGCCATCCCCGACGAGAGCGCGACGTGATACGCTCCTTGAACGAAACGCCGATTGCTCGGCTCGCTTCCCACCCAACTACTCGACGCCGATACACCTTTGGACCACTTCCAGTCCCTCCCGTACAAACAACCAGTCACTTTTTCGCCGCACATACTTCGCACGGTATGGCCGGCGTTGTATTACCGCCGACGGGAGATCGGGTTCGTTAGTCATACATGCCAAAATCTATCAGGAATTCGGTAGCGTGACATTTTTCTTGCGCACACACACACACACATACACTGATCGGAAATAGGGTGCCGAGCATAATCGGCCTACCTCCGCAGCAGACACGAAAAACGCTAAATCCGCTTACCCGCCGAGACTGTGTCGGAAAGGTCGTGCTTGGCAGCGATCTGCGTGGGGAAGTCTTTGAGCTTCCGTCCGGCCAGTACGAGCGCGCCGCTCAGCTCGGCCTCCTCCAGCAATTTGTCCACGCTGCGCCCCGTCGAGCTGTTCGGCGCCGACGTGGCACTGACGGTCATTGTGACGCCTCCACGAACACCCAGCCCTCCGCCGCGAGCCGGAGCAGAGAGGCCTCCTGCATCGGCCCGCGAGCGCCGATTCCTCAGAGTCGCCGTAGTGAACGACGCCGAAGAGCGATTGGAAAAAACCGCAGCACCCGGCCCGAACGAGCCGCTCGAGCAACAAGGCGCGCAATAGTACTAAATTCTTCCACCACAGCGTCACCGCTATCTCTGAAACGCGGAAGCAGTTAACACCCATTATCACCTTGTTCAATACACGATACAAATCCAATTCTTTCTTCCGTTCGCGCAGAGAGCGCAAACAAGTTTTCCTGCCCTGCGTTCGATCATTGCTCATCTTTTCTCGTCACTGCACGCAGAGATAACAAGTACAAATAGCTACTTCCCGCCCGGCCTAGGCGCCGACACCCACATACATAAGAAACTCCGCAAAGTTTAACCACCCACGCCTCATAAATTACTTCATTCCAGGCCTGCGGCTTCACACTCACTGTCCGACATAAGTATCAGAACAAGTCAGCGAAACGGAGGAGGCAGCGTCGGAACTCGGTCGGAAGAGCGAAAAAGTATGTTGGAACGCAGCGCCGCGCTGAAGAGATTTTGGCATCAAAGAGAGAGAAGAGAGGCAGGCGCGGAAACGCGCGGAACAACACGGCTCCGTTGGTGAAACCCAGTGTTTGAATGACAGCGTTTTCGTACTGTAGACGATCATTCTATTTGACATAAACCTGCCTTTCAAAGCGCGTTGCTAGGCAACAGTTACCCGCGATTTTCAAACCGCGGATTTATAATGCCACTAATTAGTGACTGTCACCGAATCGGTTCAGTGAAGTGTGGTTAGGGTTGCCAGATTTCCAAAATTGCCGAGGAGCACATCATTTTGAAACACTCTGGTCCCTCCCCCTTACGTTTTCAGTTTTTGGCAGTATATCAAGGAGTACATTTAAAAACACTGTGGTCCCCCCCTTAAGTTTTCAGTTTTTTGGAGGAGTACGCCCCCCTTCCGAGGAGTACCTTTTACCTGGGCGGAGCACACCTGGCAACCCTAAGTGTGGAGTGGCACATTTTTAGCATCTCATGACAAAGCAGATGTTTTCTAGTTTTGCTTGCTTTTACTATGTATCATCAATAACGCAGATATTGCAAGCGAACGAAGGAGCATTGCGTGATCATTTTGTACTCCGCAGTGCCAACGGACGGTCGGTATGTCGCAAGCGCAGTCGGCCAGCCAGCAAGGCGAGAACGACGATGACCGCTCGGACTATATGAGCGAGTCGCTGACCATGAGCGACAGCTCGCACTCTATCGCGACCTCCACCCTTAGTAACACCAGCGTCAAAACCACACAGAGCAATAGTTCCATAGGAGACGTCAGATTCTCGTTCGATTGCCGTTCAGCCAACGCGTTTGTCGAGTTTCAGGGGCAGGCCGAGTGCGCGATCTGCCACAAGAGCTATCCGCTGACCTACCTCGAACAGCAGACGGCTTGCGAACACTCGATCTGCGTCACATGTCTGACCGACATCAGCCTCGCAGGTAAGACGGTACGGTAGAGTGTTCGGCTGCATTTATGAGCGCTTCAGAGCAGCGCGACGGAAGCATGTGTCCCGCACCCGCCTGTCGCTACACCAAGTGGTGTCCCAGCGATGAGGACGTGTACGCCTCACTCACAAGCGAATACGACGAATCGGAAATCGAGCTCATTACCTTTATCTCCGTTCGATAGTCAAGCGTGCAACATTTTGCAATCTGCTTTTTTTAGACGCTTCTGACGGATCTTGAGAGCGGGGCGATTCCCATTCAGAAGGAGCAGGAGGAGCAGGTGAAGGACACGCACATCGCGCTCAACATCTACATCTTCCGCGAGAACAGCACGCACTTCGATCAGATCAACATGGCAAGAGCGAACACGCTCGGTTCGGCACACAGACTCACCTCATCGTTTTTTGCATTGCGACCGCTGTTCGTTTCAGAAGAGCTGAAAATGTACATCCAGCAGCAATGGAACGAATGGCTGAACGGCGCCTTGTACTGGTGCACGAACGGCACTTTCGACCCGAGCGACGGCGAACTGTTCGAGCAGCTGGACGTGGACGCCGACGGGCGGAAGACGCTGGACCAGCTGGGCCTCCCCGACGGCGCACACGTCGCCCTCGACATCGTCGGTGAACTCGCCATCCGTCTGTCGCTCGCACAGGCGCTGATGCTATCCAATTGATTCAATGTACCACCCACTCCCTTCTGCTTTGTTGCACTGGGTTCTGCCCACGATCACTTGGCCAAGTATCAACTGGAAACTTGTACATTCTTAAGTAATAATTGCATGCGACAGCTAGCCTAGATGAAATTTCATGGCCATGTAATACTAGTAGCTCTTTGAACCCTGACGGAATTTGTGAATCGCGGCAAAAGCATGTTTAAGTAGCGATTTAACTTGGCAAACACTTCATGTTACTTTCGGTATTTGCTGTCACCGCCAAAAAATCCTGTACCATCTCCGCTTTAAACGTTGTCCACTTGTTATTTGTTTGATCTCAAGATTCTGCACCACTTGTGGTCTGTCAAATAAATGTATCGATTTGTTAGTATTTCAAGTGATTTTTTGGTAAAGATAGTGCTTTGATTTGCTTGAATTGCTTGAACATGGTTGGATGAATTGCATGAACGTAAAACGAATTGTGTTTAGTTCGTCAAAAAGTAACAACATATTTTGCATTGTGCGGGACAGACTGTGGAGCTGGACTGGGCTGTTGAGCTGAATGACGGTGTGAGCAATCTGTAATAGTGTGGGACAGTGGATGTATGGAAGTGCGCGCGTCTGGCGGGATGCTGCGGACGAGACGAAACGACAGCAATGAGAGCGAACGGATGGACTGAATGGGCGCACATGAGTGGCAATTGGACTGATCGGTCGGCGGAACGTTCGCGCACATGTTTGGACAGCGAGTGACCGACGGTCGTCGGCGCTCGACGGCCGTTTTGCCGGGCCGTGTTGTCACTCATTGAGACGGAAGAGTTGGCGCACTCGTCGGGCGCTTTTCGTCCCCGACAACGCCGACAACGTCGACAACGTCGCCGCCTTTTCCCCTCCGGTGCGACCGTCGATCGGCGACGGAAGAGCCGACGCCGGCCCGCGTTAGCCCGCTGGTTGATGCGGGAGGGACGACGACGCTTGACGAAGCAGCGAGCGCGCCCGCCGGATCCACGGCATCGATTTTCCTCCTCTCTGGCGGTCCGACCGACCAGGATTGACTGAGGCGGTCCGACCGACGCCGCCCTCGGTCCTCTCCGCTTGCCGCATTGCTGCGCCGCCGTCGCCCATCGACGGACGGGCGCCAGAGTCGGCCCTTATCCGGCTGACTCATCTGCTTGCTGGTAGCAGACCACGTCACATGTTCCAACTGCCTGACGGATCGCCGCAGAGATCGCCCAGGCCCACGACGGTACTCATGAGCGAGACGGCCGTCCGACTCGGCGACCGGAAACAGCCGACGCCGACGCTCTGGGACGAAGCGGCCAAGTCGGCGCAACAAGATCCCACTTCCTGCTATGGCAGCATGATAGCGTCAACTTCGTCGTCCTGCGTCGGCCGCACCGTCGTCCCGTCGCCCGCCTACGACCGCGACGACGACGAAGACGATGGCAATGAATTTGTGGAAGCGCCCAAGTTCCAGTACGACCTGGATTTCGATCTGAAGGCGCTGAAGAACGCGCTGGTGTCCGCGGAGTACCTGGAGGAGAGTGGATATCAGTCGGTGCTGGAACGGTCTCAGCACTCGCTGTACGGGACGGGCTGGATGGTGGCGGACAACGTCAGCGTGGCCTCGCACGACAGCGACGACGACTGGGGTTGGTGTGTTTGCTATTTTGGCGGAACGTATCGCATGGCTGACTGAGACAGACCCGAGTGTTTTTCCATCAAAGTGCCGGAACGTCTGCTCAGATAGGAAAGTGAACGAGCACGGCCAGGCGCTGCTGACGAACGGGCGGTGTGGGACGGACGCGACTGCTCATTCGATTTGGCCGCGCGTTTTGCCTAGGAGCTCGCCACCACTCGCCGCGATTACCGACCCAGATTGGGATGGGATCGAAACCGCCCAAATGCCGGTTGCTTTCACCGAATGCCCTTTTTCCTCCCGTCCCTCTCGACCCTTTCCAATGAGACCGCCTCGCCGTCATCGATTCCCAACCCTGAACCGCCACCGCTGTTCCGACCGCCCACGCTGACAGACATGCATAATTAGTGGACGGCTGCATGTCATGTTGACAGAATGATTCGGTCGCGGCCGTTCACGGCGTCCGTTAGAGCGCCACGGCCTCGTTGGGGGCCGTCGTGGGTCGGACGGCGCGGCTCCGTGTGTTGGCATGCTGATTGGCTCGATTGCTGGTGTTGGTGGAGCGCTGGTATGGAGCGAACTGGGCGTGGACGGCTGTTTGCCGCGGCGGGGGAAGGCAACGGTCTGACTGACGCATTCGATTATGCACACCTGCCTGCCTTTCTCCTTCCGGAAGCTGTAACGGACAAGCGGCCGTGGGCTTGAATCTCTGTCCGTCCGTCTACCCGTGGTTGTACGCAGCTCACAAACACACACATTGCCAATATCGGGCAGCGGTCCCCTCCCCTCGCGCTCCCTCTCAACCGATGCACCATGGCCGACTTATTCGAAGCGCTCAGTGTAGCTATGAGTGAGTGTTGTTTGCCTCTTGTGGCGTCGAACCGATTTATTGCCAAGTCAAGTGACTTTTATTGCGCTTTTAGATGGCTACATGGACGTTGGCGGGGAACGCGTCAAAGTGAAGGAAATGTCGGACATTCTGGCGGCACGCTACGCCTTCCTCTCAGGTCGGACGAGTCACCTTGATGTTGATGTTGATGTTGACGGAGTACTAGCCAAGCAGTCTTGGATGATGTGGTTGTTGACTGGTACTAGCAAGCCGTCATGAATGATGCAGTGAGCCGAGTTGCATCCTCAACTAGCGGCTTCTTTGGGTCACAAATCTCCTCACGGCTCAACAAGCAGTTGTCGACCGCAGAGATAAGCGGCGGCAACAGCTACTGAGCGCCTGTCGTGTCGGCCTTGGCACTGACAGCGTAAAACGCACCTGCGTGCGTAAAAATTATCACCCTGGGGGCGCCTTTATCTCGCAATAAAAAATCGAATGCCGTTCCCCATCGAACTACTACTGCTGGCACTTATTTCACTTCGAGTGTACGCTCAATTGTTAGCGCTTGCGCTGCGCTGGTTTTTCCAGCTCTTTCACGGTAATGTCACTGCTGCCAATGGCATTCAGCCGTGAGAACGAACCCGTTCATTTAATTACCAATCGTTTATTTCAGGCGCACGCACTCGTGATGGCTTTCCGGTGATGACATTTCCAGACAGCCGTGTGCAAATGTCCTATCCCCATTACCACTTACTCGTGACTTACTTGCTGCAAGTGCCTCCGTAAGTGCTTTCCACTAATCATCACAATAAGCGTCGTATATTTTCCAAGCGAAAAAGATTCGCCTACTGTAACTGCCATTGCTATAATTTTGCTCGTATTGCACAACATTCGTTGTGTGAATCTGGAGAAAGGTCGGGCAATTAAATGAGTCTCCAATTCGAACCGTTAGACGCTTACTATTTTTAAACTACCTGTACTATTTCAGTTTGGAAGACAGTCACAAAGGCTACGTTTTGGTTGTTGACCGACGAATGGACAAGTGGTCGTCGATTCGGATGCTTTTCGTTCATCTGTCGGTAGGTGGAAATGAAAAGTGACAGCGGCCTCGCTTTGCTGAATTGATGGACGTATTTGCGACCGAGTGGGAAGGCGCGACCAAGAAAGGGCGCATGCGTGCGACTGGTTGTGGGAAAGAGTCGCCGTCCACTGATGCGACTTCATTGCCTCCCGGTGTTTGTTTTAATTGACAGTCGGCGGTCGCCGCCGGGGAATCCGTCTCCAAGGTGGCGCGAGAGTTTTGCGTTCCTTTCTCTGGTCGCACTAAATAACCTATGATTAAAGTGATGCGTAATTGCGTTATTTTTGACTTCGGGCCCATAGCCGTCGGCGATACTTTGGTGGCGGACGCGACCTCCGCTCGTTTGCGAATGGTCTTCGGGCCACTTCTCATGACCAACGGCGCTTTGTCGCCGACCCACTTGGGATGAGGGAAAAATAGCTGCGTGAAAGACTGACCGAGACGAGGGGGAGGAAGATTTTGTTGACGGAGAGTGGGATGTAGTGAAGAGGTGCGCATGGTGGAACAACGGGGTGGGCGCGACCCAGCCGACTGTCGGCTGAGGGTCTATTCAACGCTCAGATGATCGCACGCGAATTGTTCGGCGATCTCGCCCCGCGTCGTTGTGGTGCGTGGATTACCGATTTTCTTGTGCACTTGCAGAACCACTTCCCTGGTCCTGTACGCGTGCTGTTCCTGCTGAAACCCGAAGGCGTTCTCCAGCGTGCGCTCGAAGTCGGCTACCGCACGATCGCCGATTCTTGTCAATTCAAGGCGAGTTTGTCCGTCATCTCTCGCCCAACCGCATTCCGACCGTCCGTGCAGATACTCTGTATTTGGACCGGTAATGCAGTGACGGAATCGATGAAGATGTCTTGATTTCAGGTTGTCATCTGTCAGAACACACAAGAGTTGAGACATTACGTCGGCAAGGAATGTCTCACCATGGACGTAGGCGGCGTGCTCAAGTACAATCACTTGGAATGGGTCCAACACAGAATGGTCGGGCATTCCTAGTCCGTCTCCTGTCTTAGCCTATCTCTTCCAGGATATTGAGCGCATGAAATCGGCGGCGTCGGTGATTGCTCAGTCGTTGAGTGAATTCGGCCGATGTCTGAAGGAGACCGAGCTGCCAAACGACGTCGAGACCACCGCCCATATCCTTGAGATTCAGCGCGCCGAACGCGACTCGATCAAGGTCTGTTGATCGTTGACAAACGCAAGCTGCCCGCCCTGTGAGCGCCAAAGCGTTTGTCTCTGCGAATGGATGTTTGTGTGTGTGCGCGTCGTATTTATTGATCTTCTGTGCACAGTGACTGGGCTTGCTGGATCGGTGCAGCGGCGATGAGCCACTCTCAACCCTCAATGACCCAAGCCACTCGTTGCAGGAGGACTTTCGAATTTCGATACGCAAAGGACTGTCTCTACTGAGACACGTGCGTCAGGTGGATTCCAAGCCGCGTCACGAGCAGCTCAGTCCGACGCGGCTGCACAACGTGACGGCCATCGAACGGATGCTGATCCAGCTGGAGGAGACGGAACGGTCGTTCGACGCATTTTGGGGACGCCATGAGAAGCGTCTGACGGATTGCCTTGAACTGCGCCGTTTCGAGGAGGGCTTCCGGAAGGTGCGTAGTAGTAGTGCCCTTTGATGGAGATTAGGGGAGGTCGGACGCCTTTGTGCGCGGCTGTTTGGCTGGCGTGCGCAGTCTTTGTTCCACTCGGCCACCCCCGCGACCCTCACTCGGCCGTCGATTGCGGGCAATTAGAGAACGACGCTCAGCGCATGCGTGCTGTGCATCCGGTATTGATCGCAGCGGCGTTGGTCGCTAATTCCAATCCCAGTGTTCCTCCTTCCCCTTCCGCTCTCAGCTTTCTTCCGTATCTTGTGCGGTCGCGTTCGTCCAATTGCCTTGTAGTGTATTCGTGGTTTTGCAGCTTCAAGCGGCGTTCGCCAAAAACATGATTTATCTGGAGGAACATCGAGAGGTGGGCGACGGTCCCGAGAAGGCGCAGACGCTGGCAGACGCGCACGCGGAGTACGCCAAGGATGCGATGGTGAGTTGATTGGATACTGCGGGGTTTGGACCTAATTGCTTACTTGTGCAGGAAGATGTTGAGGCGTCGCGCGCCTTGCGCTCTGCCGGCCAGGATCTCATTTCGGCGCAGGACGTGGAGCTGGCCGGTAGTCTGCTGCCTAAGTGCGACGAGTTGGCGCGGATGGCCGACGCCCTGGCGGGCGCGTTGGAACGTCGCGCGGCCGTGCTCAAGCTGTCCAAGGAGATGCACGAGCAGATCGCGTCGGTAGGTCACATCTTAATCGGTTTTTCGGGTGGCGGCGCGTCGTCCGGTCGGCTGTCTGCGGCGGATGCGCAAATCTTGACGAAAAAAGTCGTTGCCCCGGGTCGGTCGGTCGCGCTAGCCGGTTATCCACTCGGGTGCTTGTAGCTGCGGCCCACCTCATTACCTCGGCACAAACTCTGAGATACTGGCTCGCGCTCTCTGCACTGTGTGCGCTCTCTGACGAGCAGCGTCACAACTGTCGATTGTCCGCTCTTTGCGACTCCAGGTGGGTGAGAAAAACGCCTGGTCTTTGTCGCGGTAATCGGGTGACTGCGGTCACACCCATCTTATCCGCGGCGTTTTTTGAGGAAGCGATCGTGTTTGGTCGTCCTAATTCTAATTAGCCATCATTTGCGTATTGCTATCAGATCGCCGACGGATGACTTGATCGAGTACCGTTTTGGCTCTTGACATTGTCCGTGTTACCGAGAGCTCTTTACTTTGCCGACGGCATCTCCCACGTATCGATAATTAGTTGCGATCGCTCAAGTGGCCGGTGTTTTGCAGGCGAATCATTGGTGCAAGCGCGGCGTGGATATTCTATCGAATGGGCCGTACGAATTATCGCCGGGTGGTGCGTCAACTGCGCTGAACAAGATGGACGATTTCCTATGTGACGGACAGCAGCTGCATTTGGACACGCTTAATCAAGCGCCCGATATCAACAATCTCATGCTTCTTACCACGACTGAAACTTCCACTCTACTTGCGCAGGTACCGTATTATTACGCTGAACTGAATAATGCAATTTGAATCTGTAATTTGTGTTCGGCTAACGGATGGATGAGAACTTGCGAGTCGGGACCTAATGTTATTATAAACGTGCGTCGAAGGTAATTATACATCAAGAATTAATGCAGGTGGGTGAACGGATCAACGACGTTCGACGGATGTGCGCCGCCCGTCGCGAAGTGCTGCAGAAGATGGTAGAACGCGAGCAGCGCAAGCCCGTCCAGGTCGTCAGCCCGGAGAAATCCCAACGAGCTCGCAAACTCTCCGTCCAGGAGAAGAAAGCCCAGGCCTCGCCCAAGGTTGGTCTCATCTAGCGAAGTTTAACAATCATTCAAATAATATGCCAACCTGCCCACCCGAAGTCATTTCTGATCTCGACGTGGGTCTGTCGTAGTTTTTATATGCTTTCCTGTCTACCGCTTGTCAGGTATCGCGAACACCGAACTGGTTGTTGTTTGCAAAATGATTGTGAAGCACGTTGATCCCTGAACAGCAGCGCATTGCACGATGATCAATGAAACGTTTTTGTTTAGCGGCAGATCGAAGTGCTGCACGACTTCGCGGACACGGTGGTGACGGAAACGCCGGCGGGAGAACGACAATCCTTGGCGTCCTTCGTTATTAGCGAGCTGGTATCCACGGAACAGACCTACGCAAGAGAACTCCGATCCTTAGTCGATCACTACCTTCGGCCATTCGAAGACGTCAACAATCAATCCGCTATACCTTCCCCTCTACGTGGCCACGCTAATATCATCTTCGGAAATTTGACCGAATTGGTCGACTTCCACGAACGCCAACTGCTGCCAGATTTCATCGCTGCCGGCGAATCTGCAGCCAATATTGCCCGCTGTTTTTTGGCTAAGTAAGTTATCGAAACTATTTGTTAATCTGAACTGAACATACAGTCAACATTGTTTGTAACGGCGCCTATTTTCTTACTGTAAAATGTTTTATAACGGCCATGAACCAAAACTATTGTAAAAACAGTTAACTGTACCAACAGTACTTTTAGAAGAAACAGTTTTCTCACGCTCTACCATGCGTACTGCCAAAACAAGCCGCGAAGTGAAGCGATTCGCCGAGATCACGCGGACACTTGCAAATTCTTTGCGGTATGTAAATTTTAAGCTTTGCGAATGACGAATTATTCGATTGGATTGGTTTTAGGAATGCCAGAAGAGAGCAGGACACCCACTTCCAGTTAGCGCTTATCTACTGAAGCCAGTGCAAAGGGTCACCAAGTACCAACTGCTTCTCAAAGAGCTTCGACGACATTCAAATGATGACGCCCACGAAGTCGTCGACGCAGCTTTGGATGCCATGTTAACATTGTGCTCACAATTGAACGCATCAATGCACCAGCTTCATATATCAGGCTACCCGGTAAATTTTGAAATTCCCGCCTAATATACCGTACTTTTTCTCATTCGCATATGCAAATTTACAAACCACACGAAATTGCTACTGTCGGTTAGGTTTTCACTAGTGTTGCAACTAATTGTTAACTAGTTAAGCCAATGATGTAGGAACCTGATTATCTTTCGCTAGTTACCTAGGTGATGAGATCGTTACTATGGTGATGAACTCGTTTCCATGGAAACGAGTTCATCATCTAGGTAACAAACAAAAGATAATCAGGTTCCTACTTCATTGGCTTAACTAGTTAACATTAGTTGCAACACTGGTTTTCACTAGGCTCGGATAATGGATGGTAGCTAATCCGAGATATTTGATGGGCGACGTCCTCAGAGATTCATGCCTGATGGGTTTCTTTTGGGATGAAGACTATTGCTGGTTTTTGATCCGGCTTGGTTATTTGTGTTTCGATTACGTGTTTATTTGTTGCAGGGTGATTTGTCGACTTTGGGTCCGATGCGATTGCAAAGCGAGTGCGACGTATTCGCCTTCAAACGGAAAGCGCGCAAGACGAACAAGGCGCAGAAGCGACACTTGTTCTTGTTTGACGGCGCTTTGCTGTTCTGCAAGAGACGAGAGCAACCTGCGCCGCACGCTCCCGAATATTTTGAGCACAAGCTGTGCTTGCCGGTATGTTTACTGTGTTTACTCGAGTGCTTAACCGAGGCGCCGACCCCAAGCGCCGTCAGAAGCAATCCAACTTATTTTTCGTTTGCAGACGTCTAGTCTCGGCTTCAGCGAAACGTCTAAAGGGAACGCTGCGCGCTTCGACGTGTGGGACGAAGGCAGAAACGAAGGCTTTTCGGTCCAGCCACCTGATGAGGCCACTCGTATGCGCTGGGTGGGGCGTTTGACAAGAATTATGGAGATCCGTGGTGGTCATCATCGTACAAGTCGTCCGATTTCTTGGGCTAGCACTGTCTCTAACGACAGCAATCGTTCCTCTTCGGGAGACACAACCGCTTCCGTGGAGACCGTTTCTGATTCGTAAGTGCTTTCATCGATGGGGCAAGCACAACATCCGCAGGTGTAAATAGAGGCCGTACCAATGGCGGTTGCTTTGCTATAGTGCATTGGGACATTAGCAACAGTCAATAGGAAACGGGGGGAAAAAGTGACTTATGTAAACGAGCATTTCGATGGGATGAACCGCAAAAAAACCAGTCGGAGACGAGATCGGTAGACACTACCGGATGCAACGCAGGCTGTTTGTGACACGACCTTGTTGATATCTGTGTAGGTATTGACAGAGAGCTTTTTTCAGCGCCATAGATCCGAACGGTAATGACCAGTCACCAAGCCCAACGACAAATCAGTCCAATGCATCTATGGAATTGACGGGATCAGACGATAACAATGGACCTCGAGAAGATGGTTCTATTGCGGTACTTGAGTGTCCGAACTGTCAAGCGTGACCTCGATCATTGTAGGATACACTCACAGCAACGGACAATTGTTCGTCTCAAGGAGGCGTCGGCTCATCACCCAGTCATGTCGCCGTTGCCGCCATTGTTTAATTGCTGATCTGTACATTGCGAGATCAAAGACGACGTAACGCGTTATTACCATTAAGCGCATAACAATGTTACAAGACGGCTAAATAGTACAGTATTTATTGACTTCCCCGTGAATTTCGTGGATTAGAATGTCCATGAATGTCTTCCGTAAGAGAAGGCGGTCACAATGTCGCGCCTATTGTATAATCGATGTATAATTGGTGTGCGTCGCTGTTTGGCTTTTGTCAGAGACTTATGCGCAACCGGTCTCGCGGGTGCGGACTTGGTTCGTTGCTGTTTGTTATTGACGTCGCTGGTGCTCAGTGTAGTCCTGTTTGTTTCATTTCCATCTCCATTCTCATCTACAACTAACTCGCCGATTGTCATTCTTTGCTCTCGGAATGCCGTTTGCATGCATTGTTCGCTCTATGGCTCGCCCATCTCTGACATGCTGGTCACGTGAATCGCAGTCCGAGTAAACTATTTCTTTGCAAATACGGAAGCACCCACACAATTGTATCTTGTCTACATTTTACGCACAGAAGAGGGAGAATGGTCATCAATGTGCAGTCTGTTGCATGAAGAGAGTGAATCGAGACCAAGGATCTATCAGTATACAAAGTGAGCGATCAACGTGATGGATGGGTCAGGCAGCCGACCGCACAATGACAGTCGTCTCGTCGCTCGATGAAGAAGTAGACGAGCCGCTGCCGCTGCTACTGTTGCTGCTGTCTGACGGCGATGAAGACGAACTGGATGACGACGACCAAGACGTCGAGCGAGTAGAGGGGCTGCATGTGACGCTGGGCAGAGTCGGGTCACCCAGAGACGTCTTGCTTTCGACTGGTTCGGTGGGGCCACTCTCGTTGAAGATGTCGGTGTCGATCGAGTCGCTGGATACTTCTGTCGTGATGTCTTGTGTTTGCTGAGTAGAAGGCGGCGGGGTGGAGCTGGTCGAGCAGGTGCTGATGGGCGGCGAACCTTGCACAAGCGTCGTGCAGCCCCAGCCACGTAATGAAGCAGGTCGCAGCTCGCCTACACTCCTCGATTGGTCTAAACGGCGCAGTTAACCTAATATTTGAGAAAATCTGACTGACGGTAGAAGTTGTCGATGCCGGTTTGGATGATGCTCCAGGATTTGTCGATGTCGGCTTCTGTGGCGTGCTCGTGGTTGATGCACACGCGGATGACGAATTGACCGTGGGGCGACGCCGGTGTCAGCAGGATCTCGCGCGTCGCGTTCAACGCCGTCAGCAACTGACGCGTTTGCATTTCGCCGTCCTGCAGAACGATAAAGTACTGTAAGAATACAATACGCAGCGCTAACCTTGAGCCTAAAGCAGACCAGTCCAAGTTTCTGCTCGCCGACCATTTCGATTCGCTCATCAGCCTGCGCCAATGCGGAGAAACGAAGAGCTAGTTGAATGTGCTGAAAGCTTCGTTGATAATGAAAGAAAAGAAAACACCGACCCGACGAATGTAGTTCTGAATGCCGGCGACGCCGTAGAGACGCAGCACGAACCAGAGCTTGAGCGCACGGAAGCGGCGCGTGACCGCGATCCCCCAGTGACGGTAGTCGATTTCTTGGTCGACTGAAACGACAATTCGTTTATTAACAAAGTTTCTGACGAACCTTTGTCGTTGTGAAGGTAGAGCGGATCGACGGTGAGCGCAGCGGTCAACTTGACCCGATCGCGAGTCCTAAAGAAATTAAAATGAAGTCCGTGATTCGTAGAAGAAAATCACAAACCACATGAGCGAGCAGTCCATGATGGTGAGCATCCACTTGTGCGCGTTCATGTTGACGGACACGGCCTCTTCGATGCCCTCGGAGATGTCTCTCATCTCGGGACAGACGAGCGCGCAGCCGGCGTACGCGGCGTCGACGTGGAGCCAGGCGCCGAACTCGGTGGCCACGGGTCCGATTTCGTTGAGACGGTCGAACGAACACACCGACGTCGAGCCGAGCGTCGCGAACACGAAGAACGGGATCAGACCGCGCTGCACGTCTTTCTGTAATAGTTCCTTCAGTACAAGGACGAGTGTAAGAAATGAACTCACCTCAATCGCTTTCTTCAGTGCAGCACCACGCAAACTGTACTTTTCATCCGAGTGGATTGGACGCAGCTTGACCATCGCGATCTTGCAAGCCTTCTCTATCGATGAGTGCGCCTGAAATATTCGCAATCGAAACAATCAAGCAGAAAATAAAACTCACTTCGTCACTGCAGTAGGCGACGAGCTTCCGGAGAACTCTGATTTCTTTTTCTCGCATGTTGGCCTTGCCACCGCCGTCGAGCAGTTGCCGCATCTTGGAGTGGCGAGCAGCAAGCACCGCTACCAGGATGCACTCACTCGCAGAAACCTCAAATGCACTGACAAATTGTGAGAAACGCTATGTTCAGTTTCATTCTCGTACCTGGATGGCGCCACCACCTTTGCTGTTTTTGCCCGTGAAGAGGAACTGCTCGGGCAGACCGATCATTCGACCCACCCAGTCTACGACCAGCATCTCGAGTTCAGTGTTGACCGGACTCGCCTTCTGCAAATCATGTCGATGCTCAACGGCTGCCACATCAATGCTCACCCAATTGAACCCGTGGCAGCCCATCGCGCTTGCAAACAGATCGCCCAAAATGGACGCGTACGAGTTGCCGGCCGGGAAGTAGCCATGAAATTGGGGATGTTGCCAGTGTGTCACCTTCAATAAAAAATCAGCTGCATGAAAATGAAAATATGCAGCAGCAATACCCCGGGCATGATGTGGTTCTCGATGTCCTGAAGGATGGCGGCGAACGGCTCCGAGTTGGGCGGCGCATTGGGTGGCAGACGAGACTTCAAGTAGCCGGGTTCAACGTCAGGGAAGACGAGCCGCGATTCGATCGTGTCCAAGTACTTGACGGCGTAGTCGCCCACGCAGGTGAGATAGTGCTTGAACTGGGCGGCCGTCACCGGCGTCGACAATTCTCTTCTACTGGACAGTAGCGGTGTTCTCTCTTCGCTGCTTCTTCCGCTTCTGTTGCTTCTGTTGCTACTGTTCTTGCTCGACGACGCCTCTCCTGATTCGAGCTCCGGACGCTTTGCGCGCTGCTCGTCGGACTGCCGCTTTCGTTGAAGCGCGTTCTTGCCAACCATGAAGAGAACGGCGCCGACGAACGCGACGACACCCACCGCGCCCACCAGCACGACCACCCAGACGGGTGCCGAACTCTGATGATCGTCGTTGTTCTGTCCATCTGCGTCATGCGATTTACCGCCTCCTGGTCCTGCCAACACCTTGTACCGGCCTCTACTGCCTCTTGCACTGGCGACCAGATGAGCGCACGCCGTTTCCAGCAAGCCGTGCAGGTTTTCGTCCGATGGTATCGACGTGGTCACGGTGAACGAGGTGGTCTGATTGCCGGTGAAAAAGGCCACGACCTGAGCTCTGTTCTGAACGAACAACTGCAGCACCATCCTTGTCCGACTGTTGAGTGGAATGTCGCAGGGCTGGTGGTGTTTGGCAACGATGACGATCAAGTCGCCGTCAACTATCTTCAGCATGTCGCACAGGTCGGTGGTGGACGCGCTGCGGACGTTGCGCGCCTCGAGCAGCGGCTGGAGAAAGCAGCTAACTTTGGCGGCGAGTGCGTCGGCCGTCCCGTCGACGAGCAGCGTCGTCGATTGCACCTCCTTCGTCGACCACCGAACCACAGGCCCGTCCGTCGGACAGCAGCCGCCCCTCGACCACATCAGCCAGAAGAAGAGAGCGGCTAGTAAAAGCGACCGCATCGTAGCAAGTAAAGATGAACAAATGATTATGATATTCATTATGCAATGTCATTTTTTAATGAGACGCGAATGAAGGCTCCCACATGTCACGATATGATATAATGCTGCATACTCATCTACCAACACAGATGGCTTCGACATCATTGTTCGTTGCTGTTGATAAACTTTATTACGTCATTTTGTTCCCGTGAATATCCCGTTTAACTGCCTTGGTTGCACCTTCCTGGGTGGTGCCCGGAGCGTTCCCGGCCATTACGGACTTTGAGCACTCTGCTATGAAAAAAACAACTTTCAATTCGTCTCAAATATTATCTTTGACGTTGATGCTTTAAAGCATGGTGTAAGACGTTGTGAAACACGTTGATGCTTTAAAGCATGCTTACTCATTGTTTGCTTTTTGCTTACTTTTATCAACTTCGCGCCCCAACACTTACGCAGTTTTATCACCGGTGACTTACCACATCACAGACTGATACACCCATACCTTTGACGCAGATGCAAGCGAATCTCTCGTCAACCTCTTGCTCTTGCTCTGGCCATGTCTTTCAGCTCTCTTTCTATTCTGATTCTTTTCGGTAAATTTATGAATATTTATGAAGAAGAAGAATTTTGTTATTCAAATTTAAATATCCCTGTCCACTTTCAGCGATTATTTGTGACGTGGATGGTGACCCGTGTGGTCTTCCGACTAACATTACGATCGAAGAGTGTTCGAGTACCGGCTACCTGTACACGCCGAACATTGGTAGCGGTAGCTATGCGGCCGACTTGTCATGCAAGTGGACACTTACCGTGCCCCCTCATTGCCCTGGCATAGTCGCTCATTTTGATTGGTTGTCAACTGACTGTTCGGATACTGTCAACATTAATCGAGGCGCCCACCGCTTAGCGACGTTAGTGTTGATCTTTGCGAATTCAACCTATTCTTTGCTTTGTAGCTGGGCGGGGGTGTCCAGATCGAACGCTGCGTTCGCCAATTCACCATGTCAAGAACGCGCTCCTCTCGGCGCCATCTATCTGTCGAACAAGTATGCAACCGGGGATGCATCACAACTTACGATTCAACTTCAATCATCCTCCGGTGAAAGTAAATTGAGACAAGGATTCTCTGTCAGCTTCACTGCCCTTTCTCTCATTAATCAATCATTCGGGTCCAATGGTAATTTAGCATTTAACCCATATAGATATTCATTCATTTATTGTAATTTTAGTCGATGATGCGTTCATTCTCACCAAATCTTCTGCGCTAATTTCCACATCTGGTGCGGATGCTGAATCAATGGAAGCATTTATATTGCCTCCTGCAGACCAAGCATTTGACATCAGTGTTATTGGCAACGGTCAACTGAATGATACAATATCGATCATGTGTATTTCACCAGTAGATGACGACGAAGGGAACTTCGCCGCATACCCCATCAAAGAGTACATAATTATTGCAGGAGGAAAGATTTCCATAATGAACATTTGCAGATTTCACGGTGTTGATAACATCTCCATGACATTGTGCGGTCGGCCAGCAATCGTAGTACGCAGCCGTGGGCAATCGGTGAACGCTCAAAGCGGAGGCATCATGGCGAATTATTTCACTGGTAATGTTCGATTTTTCGCGTGTGACACGACGTGTGATATTTTTAGCGGCGGGAGATGTACGTTGCTCAGTCAGTACTCCTTCTGCATGCTACAACATTCCACCAACATCCCCTCCCCCATCCAAATCATCTCAAAATGTTAATCGCTTCTCTTTTTTATTTATTTTTGTCAGCGCAGCTGTGATTATCAATAATCTGACGCGAAGTTAATCTCATCCCACGTATGTGCTGTGTACATTCGCCCTTCCTTTTTTTGTGCGTCACACGCTCGATATGTTTGTCTCGCTCGATGGCCTGATTTTTTTACCATGAAGGTTCAATGGCAACTTCCTGGCAATTCAGTCCGTATCACATTTCGAACACTATTGACCGACCCGCGCCGGGGCATCGCCGAATGTCCAACTGCCAGCGTTCTAAATCCAAATCAGCCATGCGTGCTAGTCGCACATAACGTCTCAGGAGTCCTTATCTATTGTGTTCAGGCATTAATAATTACTGACCGTTCGCGGACCATGAGTCGATAACAACAGATTGCCTGCCGGTCTGAACAGTGCATCGCGTTGGTAAGCAGACTACGGTCATCAAGCCGTTGCCTATCAGTGTCGGCTTAAAAGTGTCTATAATTATTTATTGTTCGTCATCAAGTTATAGTTGCAATAGCCGCGTTCAGCGACTTGGGTACTATCCATCCAATGCGAAACTGTTCGCACAGAATTGAATTATAGCATGCAATATTGATGAGGGGCACTTGCATGGCGATCACGTGTACCTACCTACTTTTCCAAATGACCCGCGGCGACCGGCGCCTGGCGGAACTGTTCAGCTGTGAAATGAGAATTGGCGACGACTATTTGGTCGGCAGTTGCTTGGACACTAGCTTTATTCGACACGAAGAACAATTTGCGCTTGCTACAGAGCGCCAGTCAACGGAACAATTAGATCGCAGGACGACCTGATTGCCTAGGGCATCACCCCAGGAGGGAGGTATCCAACGAATTTATAGTCCACATATAGCGAGTCACCTATGACGGTCACCGTGCAGCCGTCGTTTTTGGCCTTGAGAATTAGTCTTCGGGCTGTGTCGGCCGCCAAGTCTGACGTCGGCACTCCACCGACCATGATGGTGGCGGCGCGATTCGCCTGGAGCATGGCGAGGCCCAGGTAGGCCGTGGTGCCGCGCGGAGCATCCGACAGGTGATCTCCAACAACGTAGTCATCCTTGCGCTCCTTGGTGCAGGAGCAGCCCATGGTCTGACTGTGCGTGCCCAAGCAGAGTAGCAAGTCGTTCACATGACGGGGGCAGGGGCTAAGCGCCGTGTGAGGGACGCCCGACTAAGACTGTGCTGCGTTCGCCTTGAGCCATGGCGGCGCCGGACCGAATTACCCGCAATCGACGGGAACGCAACCAGTAGTTGCGGCGTCAACGCGATCACTGACAATACGAGATCGAGGGTTAGCTTGGACGACCGCTCGGATCGATCGGTGGACGGCGGGCGCAAAGACAAACGGTGCATTA
Source organism: Plectus parietinus (assembly GCA_034700205.1). NCBI lineage: Eukaryota > Metazoa > Nematoda > Chromadorea > Plectida > Plectidae > Plectus > Plectus parietinus. The sequence continues at coordinate 55,587 of JAQGCX010000005.1, forward strand.
GTCGGCGTGTCGACAGATCACACTCGCCCGTCAGTGCAAGCGCCGGCAAGAGGCAAGCACGGCAAGTCAGTAATTATTTCTCGAGTCGAGACGCACGGCACACATCGAAGAGCAACGCCCACACGATGAAATGCGACGCCAACAACGACAAAACGGCACTATCATGTCATCCGTACGAGTTCTTTCGCAGAATTCGACGCGATCACAGAACAATGCCCATCACCAACATATAACAGCACTCAACAGTAATCATTGGGGGACATTTGCACCGTTTCAACGGGAGTTAAAGCCTGGTAAAGCATCTGCGAAACGGAACAAATGGTACGGCTGTATGGACAACAATGCCAAGTTCTGGACAAGAAAGATGAGAGATTGGCGCGACCATTGAGAAGACTACAGAAAACGAAAGCGGACGAGGATAAACTCGGCGCTCGATTGAATGTCGATGTATGCAGTAATCGGGCACAGGTTGCAATTGCAAAAATGCGCCATGGCAGCATTTCAGCTAGAATTTGTGCGAGTGCGTATCACATTCGATCGTTGCGCCCTCCCTGCTGCACGAACCCACTCCCCAGAGCACTTTGTCCGACCAGCAGTTTAGGTTGACATTCACTGGGCGGTGCCCCACAGCGTCGTCGAATAAGCCTTGCTGTCGCCCGTCGACCGCATCACCGCCCTCATTCGCTGACAGCACACCGACGCCGCCACGAACGCCACCGCTACGATCACCAGCGCCAACGAACCCATCAGGATCGCGAACGTCAGCTATGAATAATACCGCAACATTAGTTTCTATGTTAATACTCATCAACGCTCACCGATGAAAGACACACGCCCTCCACATCGCTCACGATAGCTCCGTTTCCGCGAAGCAAGTACCTCTGCAATGCCGACTGCTGGTCTCGCAAAGATTTTGTGGAAGAATCTGCAATACATTGGGTGGGAAATCGGCGGATGAAACAAGACGAGTACCATCTTGTTTGGGCTCTTCGACACTGTCGAGCACGTAGAGATATTGCGAGAAGAGATCGCCGTCGACAGGTCGAAAGTCGATACCACCGTCGGTGGCGGATGTCTGCGGATGCGGGGGTACTGCGCGAAGGAAACGGTGTCGGCGCGGCGTCGCCGATGTTGTCGTTGACGTAAATGCTGTCGTGCTGTTTCCAACTACAAAAAATCTTGGTTTTGTGGTTCATCGCTATGGAATGCTCGATTGGGCGGTTGACGGCTAAGTGGGCCCCTGGTTCCCACATATTTCACATTGAAAAAAATTTTATTGCTCAATTTACCAGAATCGTTAGTGCTGTTGGACGCGGTCGCATCTGAGGTGCTGTTTTCGGACTGCGTCAATCGCTCGCTGGGACGGCGGTTATCATCGGAGCAGATGGGTGGCTAGAGATGTGACATGAGGGTGAAAATACGAATCGAAAAATGCTTTCAATGTTTTTACTGTAATTCCGTTGCAACCGCCATCTTCCTTCAAGCAAAGACGAATTTCGCACTGGAATCTGAAAAAATACGATTTTTTTTTGCACCGAACCTAAACACTGAAAAAAAACGCACCTGACTGCAACTCTGTCTGCAAACTTGAACACGTGGGACTCACGATATGCCATATTGAGGGCATCCACATAGCTGAAAATTGCCGTTTATCATCTTTTGTAATATCTACTTGCTGTGTAAGCAAGTAAGTAGCTGGGGTTGAGTTGCTACTCGGATTACAATTACAACCAAAACCCAGTTTTTATATTGGTTCCACATACGTTGGGCTGCCGAGCAGGAAACGATCCGTGTGACATCCCTTTTCGTCCACAATCAACTGCTTCTCTCCTGAATTCGAGGAGTATTAGAAAGGCATAGATGAAGCTAATTTTTTTACCTTGGCCATCTTCGACGTAACAGCTGTGAACAACCATTCCATAGACATCTGCGAAAACGATAAGATATTCGTTGGACGCACGCCAGAAGGAAAAATAAGCGACACGGACCGCTCTGACACTCCCATCGATGAACGACCTGCTCGCCAACGCGGGCGTAGCGCAGAATCTCGCCGTCGATTTCGTCTTTGCGAATCGTATATGTACAGGAAGGCATGGGGAAGGTGTTTTCCAGCAAGCTGGTGGTCATCATGCTGAAAGCCAAAAGTAGGCGCATTGCAACTGCCAGCCAAAACAAGCCCGATGTCTGGCATTGATCACTGGCGCTTAGCAACCTGTTTTTCCAGCGCGCCCGTCCCGATGTGGCAGAGTAATGACGTGCGAAATGGCCGGAAATAGACTCACCTGACGTCGATTTGAGCATTGACTGTCTTGGTCAGCTCTCTGTACATGCATTTGATGTGGAACGCCCGATCAATCTTGGTGATGAACTGCAATTGTGTTGGGGAATCTCGAGCGATTGAAATGGACTGAATGATGATGATCATACCAGTGGGTGAAAGCTGACTACCAGCACCGCAGAGAATTGCATCCCTTGTGGACTGATCTAAAACAAATGAATAACGGTGACTCTGCAGCGAGCTTGAACTGACCATTCTCTGTCTGTCCATATCGCATGCGCCGTGACTTAGCTTGATACCTCCCAATGGTCGACCGTCAGCCGACGTTTTGCTGTAGTCGACACGGCATTCGGCATTGTTGTAGTGACCTTTGACGTATACTTTGCCTGGAATAGTGTTGAACGGTCGATTGACGCACAAGCCCAAGGTCATCAAGTGTGCACTCGGTGCGTACCGGTGAACATTTTCTCCGTCCTAAATTGCATTTCCACCGTCGACGAACCGCACTGAACCTCGGGCTAAATGAAAACATTTGTGATCATCAATGTTTCATAGAGTGGATGAATCACCTCTCCGATCAGACCGTTGTCGATCGCCACGGATCGCGCCGGAGATATCTGTAAACAATCGATCAATGGTCAATGGTTGGTCGTTTCCGCTGTTCGGCTTCGTCGCGGCGACCTTGTAACGGTCATTTGGCACACAACCGGTCCCTCCCTCCCCTTGAACGATTTGGCGGATAATTGAAGATGTTACTGCCGATCGTATGCGGTGTCCATCCGGTTGCAAGAAGATCCGGCGGGCCTTTCTGCCTTCGCAGGCCGACGACACCACTGTCGGACCAGTCGCCACTCTCTCCTTCCCTCCCACGAATATGGCGAGGCGATGATCTATTTTTCTTGCGCGCGGCGAAACTGAGTTAAGAGCGAACTCATGTTTTCCCACTATCCTCTCGTACAACTGCCATTGCCCGTTTCCCGTGTTTCTGTACGGCGCATGGGAGAATAGCAGCCGTCGTCAGCACCTCGACGAGCAAGGCCATCGGACAAAATTGGTCCGTGGAGACGTCCCAGCGGCGCTACAGGCAGCAACCGCAGTCTATTACTCGCACCTGTCGGGTGATTTCTCAATCCTATCCTGATCAACCTATCTTGTCGACCCATGGTGCCATCCTATTGCGAAGGAGATCGACTCAGCCCGAAGGAGAAAAACCCCGGTGGGCGACTTACAGAGGCGCATTGCAATCAAAACGTCAAATCATCCATGGCAACCTCGGCTTCTGTTTGCTGCCAGTGAGCGTGTAAAGAAAGGACACCGACATCGATACGCACGGGTGACCACCGGTCGAGGCGACCGCCTACGCTGTCATTCCTAAATTTATGCGATATCAGTTTCACTCACCAAAGCGATCAGCGAGACTAGGCCGAGCTGCAGAGCGAGTCGCCGCCTGTCGACCATGACTGAAAAAGAGACACTCGTACACTTGAACATACGCAGTGCGATTTGCAATAGACTGAGCGCAACAGAAAATGGACAAAGAAGAAAGAAATGGATCAGACGTGCTTCGTAGAAGATGTGGCCGTCGCACTACGAGCAGAAAGACCGAGCGACGATGCAGCGCATGACGAGCAGCAGAAGTAACATTTGGAGGGCCGAAAGGGTGGCGCAGGAGACTTTTAGAGGGGCCCCGGTCGGTTTGCCGGTCGGCCGCACTGGACAGACGGACACGAGTTTATGAGCGAGTCGTGTCCGAGATTGCGCCCGATGACGACGGCGGCCGCGAATCGCAGTGGTCGGACAGCGAAAGTTCAAGCGGACCAGTCGCCCCAACACCACAAAGACTCTCGACGGGACTGCGTTTCATTGCGCCGCTCTTATTTAGCGCATCGACGCGGCCACAATGCCAGCGCCGACCTCTCGGGGTGCATTATGGGACGGCTAATTCGTGGCAGAACGCGCATACAGCGAGCACGCAAACGAGCAAAGCAAGGACTCGCCTGCTTTGGGTCCTTTTTTGTAAGCGGCGAAGTTGCTGAAGCCGAGCGGAGGGGATGGGCGACTGGAGCGGACGAACGGCCGACGGCGAGATGAGACGAAGGACGACGACCGTCGTGTCCGACGACAAAGCGGCGATCTGTCTCAGGACGCCGGAGGAAGACGATGGTAAATAGGAGCTGCCGTCGGGGTCTTTGGAACAGCGCTCATCCGAGAACGGCCTTGTCGGCAAAACGGCGTTCTCACACTGGCAACACGCGGCGGCGATCGTCCGTCCGTCAAGCAACCTCGGCACGCTCGGTCGACCGCGCCGGCGGCGGGATCCGCAAACGTCGCAACGGCCGGATCGAATCGGCGGAAGGCGGTGCCTAGCGTGGGCGCAGCCAACGGGCGACCGTCTTCTTGATCCCTCCGTCGTCGGCGGAGGGTCCTTGTGCGCGCCGCAGGAAGCAATTGCATCACCGGTGGCCTCAGGTCAGTCCTGTCGCACTCTCTGGACGCCATCATAGGTACAGACGCGGTCCAAGTCGGACAATTTGCGGTAATCGTCGGAGCTGCGCACTTAAGCGACAACAGGAAAGAGTGGCGATTGAGCCGGTGCATGTCAAAGGCCACGTGCCTTAGGATGACACCGCCCAGGTAAATTCAACTGTCGCCTCCCAATCGGTCGCCGCCGTCGGCCAGGTCATCGCGCAACCGAGACGCCGTTTACGTCGGATACATAAATTTCGCGGGCCGTGCATCAACGGCCGCTGCTCGTGTCACCGGCCCTCCTCTCTCGTCCCCTCCAAACATCCGCCGCTTTTTCCGAGTCACTGACCACAACCGTCCGCACCCTCCCCATTCTCTAGAGTTCGCCAAGTCTTCCGTGCCTGGTCTGCAAGGCTCTCCGCCGTCATATTTCATGTCTTTCCTCAATCCATTACACCATTCCGTCGTTGCACGCAGAGATATTCCACCGCACTTACAACTTTTTCTATTTCCACACAGCAGGCACAAGAAAAAAACGCATTGAAGTGAAATGTCACTCGCTGGTTCCGTTTCTTTTCGCACTCTTTTCGCACCGAACCAACATCGATTGCGCTTTTAATTGTAATCAACCAATTTCAAGCCACAAAAAGCAAACAATTGTGCGCACAGTCCAACAATTCTGGCAACAAATAAAAATCAACGGAACTATCAATTGTTGAGAAAAAGAAGTACGGTTTGGATTTGAAATGGTGTGAAAGACAGCGTGAACGAGCGGTCGTTGCCGTTTAAATCCAATGGTTGTCGCTGTGATTCGAGGCCGTCGCTAAGATAGGCCTTTGTAACGGGAGCAGTGGAACGAATGGTGGCAGTAGTCCGGCCGCCGAAAGCTTCGAACAGTCGCACGACCAGCGAATCGCCCTTCTCCGCCACTTTCACTGACTCCACGATCACACCTGCACGGAACGAATCTACAAGTCACATTGCTGCAATCCAAGTCCATACCGTCTGCGTCCGCGACTTGAATCAATTCCACGCAGTCTGTGTTCCAACAATCGACGAATCGTGCGGGCATGTTGAATTCGTAGGCGGCGCGGATGACGTTCAAGTCGCAGTTGGTCGGTCGTTGCAATGTGCCGGTGAACGGGAAGATGGCGTATGCGAACTCGTGTTTGCCCATGTCGGCGTGCTCGTCGGGCGACTTCGCCGCTCGCAGCAGCGACATGCTCAGTGTATTGTCATGGCAGCTATGGCCGTACTTGCAGTCGTTCAGTATGGCGACCCCGTGGTCAAACTCCGTGAGCGCCGTCCACTTGTGACCGCATACTTCATACCTACAATTCGCGGGACACACTCGTTGTGGCACCAACTTTTTTATGAGGACGATCTTTGGTACGCGGTGAAAACGGTGGGCTCATCAATAAACGCTGAGTAGGTATTTGGGCGCGACGGGCCAAAGTTCAGTGCACAAGAGCCCCGCCACACTTCGCCAATTACGATGAGAGTACACAACAGACGGAGAAGAGCAGGCGTCGCACAATCGCTCTTCCAAAAAACCCTACTTACTTGGCCGCATCCCACGACGTGTTGCGATGGGTCGGCCGCTTGACATGTCCGAACTGAATGTCGTACCAGGCTTCCGGCGCGCGCACGGTGACCGCAAAGTCAACCTTGAGCAATTTGTGCTTCTCATTCCAGTCAACAGTCGTGGTAAACTCGAGGTAAGGACAGTCCGCCTTCAGTCGGATCGTCTGCCGCAACGAACTCTCGTCGCTAATGCGCAACCCAAAGACAACTTCCGCAACTCCAGGTCCGCTATTTGTGATCGCTGCAGTTGATGGCTCACCCGCTTCATTTACGGCTGCATCGACAATTTTTCGCTTTGTTTCCAAGTGATAATCCATGCAGTCCCAAGCATCCCAGTACAACGGAACATCGTCGTATATGACAAATTGGTTAAGGCACTCGTCTTGAGCTACAGTATCGAACTCGGCATGTCCGCCGGTAGCCGTTTTCAGCCGCAAGCTGACGATACGCCCGATTTGATCGACATGAGCACGAAGAAACTTGTTCTCCAGCACAATATAGTCGCCATAATGACACGCGCGTGCCTGGTCGTCAGGTTCGATTTGTGACACATCCAGTGATTGAATTGAACTCGGCGGCAGTTTGTAAAAACGCCCATTCTGTTCGATTGTTCGCGCCCAAGAAAGGCTGTTCACAATGCGGCGTTCAGCATTTTCGTTAGCCGCTAAACAGAAGCCAATAAGACAACAAACTCAAGTTATCAAGGGCGCTGACTTACACTGATCGGCGAACGATCGTAGGGTGTCAGGGGCGGTCAACAGAGCGGCGTACACTTGACGATAGAGGTTCTGAGCGTCGAAGTAGACGTCGGCGATACTCGTGCCGGGGAGCACGTCGTGGAACTGGTTAAGCAGCACGCTCTTCCACTCCGCCTCCATTGTGCGGAACTTACCAGTCTGGACAAAGCGAACGGCCTGCACAAACTCTTGGTCTCTGAGCAGGAACTCGCACATGCGATTCATCTTCTTCACATCAGATTGAGTAGTGTACGTAGCATTGTGCAGCTCCAGAAACAGCTCGCCCGACCACAAACACAGACTATCGCCGTCTTTTTCCAGCTGAAAATTTTCCAATCGATCACTAGATTATTCAGTGCACAAAAAAACGCTCGCCTGGTCGAAGAATTGAGTCGGCGTGGCGGAAACGACTTTCGGAATACCGTCGCAGTCGGCCAGTCGATCGAGTCGCTCGAGGATGTCTGCGGTCGGTCCGCCGCCACCATCTCCATGTCCATACAGCATCATCGCACCATTATTTCTTCCTTTGTCACGAAAGTTTTCTGCCGTTTCCAGGCATTCTTTGACCGTGACCTGAATGGGCATAGTAGATTGATTATACAGTATCGGATGAATGCCTCTGCGCAGTAGTGATGCGGAGGAAAGTGTGCGAGCACTTTCGATCCGTCGATGCCCTGCCACCAGAACGAACTGTGTGGGAACTTGTTGATCAGCGACCAGCTCATCTTTTGCGTGACGAAGCGCGTCATGCCCGCCGCCTGCATTATCTGCGGAAACTGCGCCGAGTAGCCGAACGTATCAGGAAGCCAAAACGTGTCCGACGTACTGAAAAACCGCAAAAATTGGCTTCGACACAATCACTTGTATAGCGGGACCTAATTGGCATCGTTTGAGTGCGCAAAATGTCCATTAGGTGTGTTCAAAAAGAGTGAGTCTCTTACGAAACGCAGTGATTGGCTCCGTTTTTCGCTTAGAACCTATAAATGTCGACATATCCCCATGGTTTGGCAAAAACAAACTCGCAAAACAGGAATGGGAATTCAACGTAGTATTTGGCAGTGCGAAGAATCTAAGCCAACTGAGCACATACCGGCCAAAAACTTGCTGGAATTCACGTTGTCCATAGAGCAACTGGCGAACAAAAGATTCGCCACTGGGCAGATTGCCGTCCATTTCGATCCATGAGCCTCCCACTCCGAAGAATCGGCCTTCTTGCGCCTTCTCGATGATCCGCTCGTACAGTTGCGGATACTTTTCTCGCAACCACACGATCTGAAACAAATTCACAACGTCCATAAACTCAATGCCATTGCACCCACTTGCTGCGCTTGAGACAAGGCAAAGTTGAGCTTCGGATATCGGTCCATCAGACGGAGAGTCGATGACCAACTGCGCGCGCACTTCCGTTTCGTTTCGTCGTACGTCCACAACCAGGCGGTGTCGATATGGCAATTGCCCATTGCGTATATTGTCAGCTGACCATCGCCGTTCTTCTCGTTGAACAGCGACTTCGCCATCTCATGCGCTTTGGCCAAAGCGGCCGGTGAAAAGTCGTCCGCCACAATTGTGTTTATCTGCAAATGACTCTTCGTGATAATCTCAACCCAATGTTGCACGATTGAGACCAACTAACCATGTGATTACCCATATAGAGCGCTTGGTATCGTCGTTGACTGGTAGTTGGCAGCAGTTGCGCCATGGCCAACAGGATGTCGAAATCCATTAAAACCTTATAAACGTGTCGGTTGAATATGGCGATCTGCGCCGTCTTTATCGGGAAGGTTTTATTGGGGTTCGGAGGCCGAATCATGCCGCCATCGCCAGCGCCGAAAAGTTCGTTGGCGGCCACTTCAAGGTAGAGACCAGCGAGCAGCGAGGCGTCCAGCGGAACATCGGTTCGATTGAATTCGCTCGACAAGCCTAAGGTTTATAAAGATGATAGTTGTTCAACCACAACTTGCTCATTCGTGCTCACCCTGTACAGGCGACCCGTCCAGCGACCAGACCATCGCTTCGCTGCCCGAGTCCCAACACAAACTGACCTCCTTGCCTTTCCATCCATCCGGCACTTCAAACGATACTTTGAACCAGTGCGTCGACCATGCTGGACCAAGCACAAAGCCAACAGCGACTGATTGTCCTGTTAGAAACGAAAAGTGTATTCTCGATCTTGCTGATCATGCGATAGATAATACCGTCGTTGTCGAGTTTTGTCTTTGCATCGGCGAAACTGATTCGGTCTTGACCGCAGTCGGCGTGAGTGAGTGCGATCGGTGCGTTCTGACCGTAGAGTCGACCCCTCAAGTTGTAGTCGATGAAGTGGTGCGGTGAGATGAACTTTTCGATACGCTCGAAAGTGGCGCGTTCATCTTTGAACAAACTCGCCGTGACTTGGCCCCATTCGTTCGTCGCCATTGGATCTATGGGGAATCGCACATTAACTGGCTGTCACACACGTTCATATTGTGGCGGCCGTGCTACCGTAATCGCGCAGCGCACAAGTCGACGGGCCAGAATCTGCTCTGTCCTTGGGCGATGAACGTAGTCCTGCGTAACACCCGTGTCCTGAACTTTGCTTCGTTTATTCTTATTCCGCACCCGTGATTTCTCAGTTCACACGGCACCCAATGGCAACTTGCTCCCTTTCCTACTGCGCACAGGCAATAGATCGGGTACAACGGAGAGTCTATCTATTCAGGGGAAACTCGGAAAATGCACGTCAACAAAAAAGAGGCATCGCAGCTCAATCTGCACATGTGCGATCCGCGTGAGAAGAATTATTCCTGCCTGCCTGTTTGTCTGCCCTACAATAAAACACGTGAATCGACAAGACCAGAACCAGTTGCCAACGTTTGTTCTTCCGCGTTGCATCGCAGAGTGTCAGCAAGCGAATCAGTGATGCATAATCATCCTCAGCCTATCTAATCAGTACCATGTAATGTGGCTGGTAAACAAATACCAGTCATATGGTAGTGGACAGATTGAAAGAGAAGATTGCGATGCGAAATATTTGCGCACTGGACAATACCCTCTGGTGTGGTCAGACAGATGGGAAACCATCAATTCCCGAAGCGAAATCGCAAACGCACCTCCAACGACGCGACCGACGAGGCGAGACCAGATTTGCCTTCTTCGTAAACACCTAAATTCTCCTTCAAAGTTCCTTCCTGTTTCAAATCAACGAGCACCTGATGCCTTCTTCGTTTGATCTTCAGTTGAGACAGACAGCAGCATCTGTTTTTGTCGCCGCTCACCGCAAATCTAGTTTATCGTCAGTCACAACAACACCAAAGACTGAAAGTTCTCATGAAGTAGCTCAGATATGACCGGAATGCGCTTTTTTACGTCAGCAACCGCCGTATCGTCAGGGTCGGGCATCACTCAGTCACAGAGAACAGAGGCCGATTGCATTGACAACTAGAGTGCAACAGATCATCGCTGGTGCATTATCGGTATCATCTGTTTTCTATTATGCTTACGGTGATGTATTGTCGTGTCAAGACCAAATATTCTGGGTAAGCCGTTTTTTTTTGGCTTTAAATTGCTGACATTCCAGAAACGACGGCACTTCGAATACATCACGATGGGGCAATCCGTAAGAAGAAGACAAGAAAATAGTTGAAAGCTCTGCAGGATTCGAACAATAAATAGAAGGCGAACGCAGCTCCCGAACAAAGCGCGAGTCAGTACTCAATTTCAGACCAACCAGTATGTACAACACACGGCGAACAATAAAATAAATACAGATCATTTCAATGGTCGGTACGTTGACATAAGCGAGAGTTCTTCTGAAAACTTGTTGGCCATACGACCGAGTGGAGACTCGATGAACATGAAGAAGACGAAAGCAATGGCGTAGCTGATAATTGCTACGAGGGGCAGCGCCGCCAGAACTCCGTAGGCGCCTTCTGACTCCTGCAGGAAGGCCACATGGTTGAACCCGTAGACGACGATCATGTGCACCAAATACGCCCAGTACGTCAGCTTCGCCAGGATGGTCCAGATGGCCGACGTGAAAAAGGAACCCTCTTTCGTCTCGCCGAACACGAACACGGCGATGAAGCAGGAGATCGCTCCCGAGAAGACCGTCCTGAACACCGCCGTGTACACTGTGTTGTACAACGTGTCGCCTTGTTCCGGATTCCAGTACTCGGGCAGAATGCCGAAGATCTAAAACCACAGTGATTAATGTACTGAAGTCAATGCCTTGGACATACTGTACTTATGAAAGTACGGTGCATGTCTTTTCGCATTTTAGTCAAATTTGTTCTAGTTTGTTACTCACCGCCGACAGAGCCGCAATCGTCGCGCCAGCCGTCAGACAGCGAACGAAGGTATCATTGCCGAACAATGCGGGCGGATTCTTGGCAGAGTACTTGATGGTCACGTAGCCGAGCAGAAGGCCCAGAATGAACGGTCCGCATTTGGTGTACTGTAAACGATCGTTTTTGCTATTGATTTTTATGCAAAACGAACGCGAAACTCACGGGTCGGGCGTACATGTCCCAAATGCCTTCATAAACACTCGCCACTGATGCTGGATCGACACCGGGATAGGATATGAACTGAAATCAGCAAATATAAATCTTTCACATCACAATCAAGCACACTGACATACCGGAATATCAACGTCGCTTTTGTTGCAAATGCCGAAAGCCCGACAGTTGACCGCACGCAGAATGCACGATAAGATTACGGTGGCAATCGCAACGGCGAAACCGGTTTTCGGGCGTTTTTCCAGCAAGTAGAGAATAACTGGAGCAGCGGCGTAGAGCTGCATGTCCAAGCTGAGATACCATAGGTAGCCGAGACAGGTAGGCGTCGACTGCCAATTGCCCACGAACGTCAGATGGGACAGCACACCGGCCATCCCGCAACTGGACACCATGGTCGCGGTGTAGCTGAAACTGATCAACTAAACGACGACCATTAGCAAAGCGAACAAGCGAACCGAGGCATGATCATCTGGACAAGGCAGCCGGTTGCCAGCCAGATGAAGATGGCGAACGACGGGAACAAACGCAGCCAACGATGGCCGAGGAAGCGCAAGCTGCGGCTGACGAAACCCAAACATTGCTGAGCTGGCGATTGAGCTTGCGACAGCCAGCTGCGGCTGGCCAGTAGGCCGCTGAGCAACAGGAAGATCTCCACGCCAAGTGCGGAGTTGCCAAATATGGGTCCGAAAAACAAGTGATTGTGGATGTTTGTCTAAAAATAGGCAAAACTAGTTCCATCAGAACAACAAGATCGCAAAAGCACGAACTTTGAATTGTTCCGCGGACGGACTTCTCTCGAGAACATCAATACGACCTTCGCTGCCCGTATGGTTCACCATCACCCACAAGATGGCGAGCACGCGGATGAAGTCGATGCAGTTGAGGTTCGACTGTCGGCGTGCCGTCAACTCATTCCACGAGTGCCGCAACGAGAGCAACGACAGGCCGCTCGGTCGGCCGAAGCGGTCGACCGCCGTCGCGACCAAGATGATGAGCGCGCCGATGAGCAGCACCGTCGCCGTCCACAAGTAGTCGAGGTTGGTGGTCTGGAGGGGACAGGAGGAGGAGGAGGAGGAAAGCAACGGAGTCATGACCATTTCCTTGGCGACGATTGGTGTGACCAGAACGGCCACACGCGGAAGAAGAAGATTGGGCGCGAATGAATCGCACGCGGACTTGTTTACGCACGTTTCCAGGATTGTCATCGTAGAACGACACTTGAATGGGCGACGACTTGAACGAGTCACGTCGTGTGCCTTGGTTAGCTTCCTCGCCGGAGAAGCGGTGGATTGATCCTGGCAGAGTGAAAGATCGTAAACCGCTAAGACTGACTGGTCTGAGCGGTCGGAAGCCTTATGTAGTGTTGCCGTTTGGCGCTCTTACAACTGTTCGCGATCGGGGCAAACCGGGCGATTCGCCTATGCCGTGCCTCGCGGGAACAAAACCGTGACGCGGACGTCTGTCTCTAACTGAGAATTTCTGATCTGCACGTACGCATCGAACCGGGAGCAGACATCACTTCACCGATAAAGCTGAGGTCACTAGGCACTAGTCAGACACAAGCGAGGAGCGTTTGGCGCGAGAGAGAGCAAATCATAACACGGCTTGGACTCTGTTTGCAATTGACTGCGTCTCCTGTCCCACCCTGTCGCGGGGCCTAACCTTCGTAGTCGTCGTTCGTTGCTCGGGGTGCACGTGCACCATACTTGTTGGTACTGGCTGGGCTCTGGCCCCTCCTACAGCGTCAGAGGTGGCCATGCGTGATAAGCAAAGGCGGCGCCCGTTAATCACAAGCCCAACATAGCAAAGGTCGTCCCATCGGATCGAATCGTCGCCCCGTGGTATCTCAGCCATGACTGAAGTCTATAAAACAACTTCTGATGATTTAAGAAATTTCTTTTTTGCAACCTGCACGTAGAATGAGGAAGTGCACGTAGGATTCTCGCATAGTTTGCATGGAGACGCGCATTGTCGGCATTCAAGAGAATTTCTTGACCAATCGGCTGAGACTGATGTCATGTACCATCAAGGCGAACCCGTCTCGCTCGAGCATCACATGCTCGATGCCGCGAGCTACGTACTATGCTACGATTGATCATCCCTTCCGAGTGCTCAACACGACGTGCAGTTTCTTATGTTCGCGATGCACTCGACTGCTCCTTCGCTTTTCTCGTTTGAACTTCGCGCGTTGCCTGACATTTCAATGAGCCGACGAGTTCATTGAAAAGACTTTGGACTTCTTGTTCAATGAACAACGGAAGATTAGAACGGGGAAGTGAAGTAACTGGGTGTGGTTTAATTGATCGAGAGCGAACTTCGAACTTCGAAGTCATTAATTTCAAGCGAAACTCAATTGTCATCTTGGCCAACTTCACTTTTGTCTCACAAATGCTGCGGATTCTTTTCAGACTGTTCCACCGTGAGGACAATCGCAACTCCATAACGAAATGGCTCGACCTGGAATAGCAGAAAACGCCTGCGGACTGATTGGAAATACCCCGATGGTATACTTGAACAAGGTCACAGCCGGATGTGTTGGTCGCGTCGGTCAGTTGGAATCTGGACACTTGTGGTTTTGGGATCATAAATCAAAATCGGCGCATGGTAGCGAATTTGACTGTGAAACTGCTGGAGAGGGATAATTTGACATGCTGAGTACGAATTTTATGTAACCTTAGTTCTCGGCTCAGGCTTAGTAAAGCGCGCTGAAGGCGTTCGTCTTTTGGGCGATTTTACCCTTGGAACGCAGCCGAAAACGAAGGTTATTGAGAAACACCAGGCTAAAGGACTAAGTAGTTGTCGTAGAGCTTAGATATTATGAAATTCGGACTCAGAATGTCAAGTTACATCTCCCCCAACAGTTTCACGGTCAAATTCTATTACATTGTGTCGATTTTGATTTATGACCCCAAAACTACAGGAGTGCCGGAATCTGTTTCAGTAAGATTATTGAATAAATTGTCATTTTCAGCGGTCAAGTTGGAGTATCTGAACCCTGCGTGCTCAGTGAAGGACCGAATCGGTTATTCGATGGTTCACGAAGCTGAGGCAAAGGGTAAAATCCACCCGGGATTGACGACGCTGATTGAGCCGACGTCGGGCAACACGGGCATCGCTCTCGCCTTCATCGCCGCCGCCAAGGGCTACAAGGTCATTCTCACCATGCCCGCTTCCATGAGCATTGAGAGAGTGAGTTATTATTTGCTTCGGTTCTGTTCGTAAGTAAGATGACAATGCATATTCCGTTTGAAAGATTGTTTTTCCATGCATCATTGACTCGACTGAATCATCATTTTGAACTGAATTCGTTTCAGAGGGTGTTGCTGAAGGCGTATGGAGCGGAAGTAGTTCTCACAGATCCTACGAAGGGGATGAACGGAGCGATCGAGCGCGCGAACGAACTGGCTGCGAACATTCCAAATGCATTCGTTCTACAACAGGTAAAACAAATGGAATTGACGTATGCGATATCATGCCTAGTACACGTACGCAGAGCACGTGTGGTACACGTGTTGCACAAATTCTTCTATTAGGCTCTTCACGGGCACTTCACACAACTGAGTTTGAACGCCAAACTCAGTAGTAGCTTCGAGACATAACTCATGTACGGTACTTTGATATT